>JAPFFP010047438.1:0-10363 GCA_026153255.1 Solanum medicagineum | reverse complement strand
CGACGCCGCGCTCCCTTGCTTTCAGGAGCATACTTTTGGTACTTGCACTAGTATTTATGTTCCCTTGATTTTGTAAAATCTTTATGATATTCATGGGTACGACGGGGCCCTGTCCCGTCATATGTTATTGTCTTTCTGTATAGAGGCCTGTGGATACGAGTGGGTAAGAAGTTTGACTTGTGGTGTGGTGGCATATGTATATTGTACTTGTGAACGGTTCTGCCGCAGCGGTGACCTTGTCGGCCCGCATTAGTTGTATATATATGTGTATATGTGTTGTTGTGCATTCTGGTAGCTGCTGCAGGTGTGGATAGGGTACAGAAACAGAGGAAGCTCTGCCGAAATTTCGGTAGAATGCCTAGACTCTAAGGTTGGGTTTTGCAGCGTAATATTGGTTTAAGAGCCTAATCGGCACGAGTCATGGCCCCGGGGTGGGCCGTGACAATATTGGTCATGACAAAATACGTGTCATGACTGAGGCTAGCAAGGCATATAACTTAATTGGACCATGCTTATTTTAACTCCTTTCCTTAATTATGGATTTTGTTTATCTTTCTTAGAGTACAAATTTCTTAATTAGCTTAGTGTACTGTATATAATCATGATTTTAGATATCTTGTTTTATTTTCTCTTAGAATGGCTGATTTCAATTGGTCAAATACCTATTTGAACAATTGAAGTGTGTGGTTAACAAGGTTGTATGTGCACCTGTTACATTGTTTGGTATCTCTTGTTACCTATTCTTATCTAATGCACTTCATAGTTCATTCAACAAATGTAAAACTTAGTGTCTTACCTGTTACAACACGCCTAGTGGTGTGTGGCCATGTGTGTAACTATTGCGACACACCTAGTAGTCTGTGGTCACAGTGTCATTTCTGACAGATATCAAACTCGGTTGTTATTACTGGTTATACTTGCAATGTGACTATACATTTTAATTTGGAGTTTCAAAACTGAACAAATCAAATGAAAAGGTGCAACAGTTAAGGTGGGAATGAGGTCAATTATAAATTTTTCTTTTGGCCCATTGATTGGAAGAGAATTCTATAGATATCAATAACTATTCAATAAAGGAAAGAAGAGAATAACATATTGAAGTGTAATGCACAAAAGGACGCCCAAGCAGAAAGAAACAATAACCATAACTGAAACAAGGGCAAATTTCTTTCAACATATTTTATGAACTAAATTATTTTTTTTTTTGTATGTCGATTTGGGTGATTTCAACAAGGGCATTCATTCAATTTTGATGAAGTTTTTTTCAATCATCAGATTTTAGCAAACTCTAGATGCTTCTGAAACAAAAATTAGAGAAGAAACGAAAAAGGCTTCCGAAATAATCAACGATTATATATAAAACTAGATCCCCAAATCTCAAGCACTTCCATATCAACTTACTTTTAGAAATATTCTTTAAAAAATTTTCCCCAGAAAAGTGTATTTAAAAAAAAATAACTTATGTTTGACTAATTTAATGGAAAAATACTTATATGTAACTAATCTTTTACATTTTTTGTAAGAATCAAATTACTAAAAAAGATAAGTATTAATGCACTTTTAGCATTAAGATTATTTTATATAAAAAAATTATTTACAAATCTATTTTAGTGAAATTTTATTTTTATTAAATTAAACTATATTATTCAAATTTGTAATCAATACCACACATAGATAAATTAAAAAATAAATTAAATATTGATATCATATTAACATGATGATTTAAATATAATTTAAAATCAAGTACAATTTAAAATTTATCCCACAAATTAAGTTATTACATACAAAAAATTTACCACAAAATAAATAAACATAAGAGATATATTGATAAATATGTATATATGGCAAGGTAAGGTTATTTTGTTCTTAAGAAAAATAATTTTCTACTTCTACTTTTTTAAGAAGTAGAAATTTTCAACTTATTTCCAAAAGCAAAAAGAATATTTCTTCTTTCATTTAAAAGTAATTTTATTAATTAATTAAATATCTTAATATATTTTTTTCAAAATAAGTGCTTTGTGCATACCAAGAGTCATGCCAAAAAGGCTCTAAGAAAAAGTCTTGATATTCTTAATAATCTTTTCTTGATGTCAAAACTCAGCCCAAATTTCAGTTGTTAAGACTTAGGGGTCATTTGGTTGTTGTATAAAAGCCATGTTATTCATGTATAAAAAGTTACATTAGTTTTTATCATGTTTGATAGAAGTTTTGTATCATGTTTGATAGAAGTTTATATTAAGTATAAAAGTCAACATAACTTATATCATGTTTGGTTAGTAGTTTCTAAATGTCGTATAAAAGTTATTGATGTAGGTGTTTGGTTGGATTTTAATAATTGTACATAACTAATACTCACATAATCTATGAGGAAATCTATATATAATTTTATGCGGGGTAGAAGATGGAATAAGTTATGTGCGTATTAGTTTACATGGATTAAAATTATAAAATTACATACCTACCCCTATTAATTTATTTTCAATTTTTTGTTATTTTTTAAATTTCTTTTTTGATAGCATTAGAGAAAGATTTAGATGTAAATTATCCGTTTACAATATAAAATATTTTATCATTCTCTTTTTCTTAATTTAATTTAAGTATGTGGTTCAATGAGAAAAATATTTATATTAAATATAGATCGAAATTGAACAATGTTACCTTAGTATTCTGACGAAATTGACAGTCCCTATACAAATATTAGCTATCTTATATTTTACTTTTAAAATTATTTTTATTATGTACATACTTTTTATTTACTAGACTGGTCATTTGATCAAAATTTATATCTCATCTAGTAACAAATATCAGGCAAAAAAAATTAAATTAAATTATGAACTTATAAAAAGATAAATAATTTACCACAAAAGTAATTTTAATAAATTATTTATTCATAAAGGTCCTATATATCATGGTAAATTCGAACTTTCCTTAGTGATTGTGGAGTATTTTCTTGATTCAAATAAGTAAGAAGTAAAAGTCTATTAAATAAGAAAGATTTAAGAGTCTTTCTACAGCTAGAAGTCCTTTTTTAATAATTTATTTCTATATATAAAAGTCAATATTATAAATATAAGTAAATAAGAATTTAAAGAAAATGGTGAAAAGACGATTGGTCTATAGAAGAATATTTTAATGAAGGGCAAAAAGTTCAAAAAACATTTCTAAGGGTCTTCACGCTTTTAGTATAGTACCAGTCTTGTTGTATGCACTTTGTGTGTGATCAAAGCAACAAAAATTAAATTTAATTATGAACTTATAAAAAGATAAATAATTCACTACAAAAGTAATTTGATAAATTATTTATTTATAAAGGTACTATATATAGAGATTCTATCACTAATTAGAATCCATGACAAATTAAAATTTTCCTTAGCGACAGCAAAATATTTTTTTTATTCAAATAAGAAAGAAGTAGAAGTCTATCAAATAACGAAGATTTACTAGTCTTTCCACAGCTAGAAATCCTTATTTGATCACTTCTTTCCATATATTTTAGAAGTCAATTGTAACACCCGTGAAATTACCGAAACGCCCCTAAAACGTAATCGTGCACACAACGCTAGCTCCGATGGAAAATCTGAGACCGGACTTGCAATCAGCGGGAAAAATTGAGTTAGAGAATGGTCTCGACCCAATTTAAGAGCAATCGGAGCGAAAATAAATTTTCGCTAATTAAATGAAAAACAGTGTCTATCCGCATCCTTGGCGCGACGCGGACAGAACGCGGAGATACACTTAGAAAGTTTAGTTTTTTTTTATTTTTTCGATGGGTATTGAATTTCCAAAAAGTCAAAAATTGTACTAGTCCGCGCCCCTGGCGCGCGGACCAACATGCAGTTTTTTTAAAAAAATTTCTTTTATTATGGGAAGGGCAGTTTGGTCCTTCCCGACCTATTCCTAACCCCTAAAACGTGTTTTAAAGACTTCTTATTACGATTAAGGGTTCAAAAACCCATCTTTTTTTAAGAAAACTAGGTTCTGAGAGAGAGGAGAAGAACAAAGAGGATTGAGGGTTTCCAGTCCAAGTCTAAATTCTTGAAGAAAGAGTCGGTAATTCGTCATCCCAGGTATGTACAGGCTACCCAAAATTATGGAATTGTTCTTCTATGTGCCCCGATGTATAGATTAAGTTTTAAATTGGTAGTTGAGGGTCTTGAATGGTAGTTCTTGAAGAACTTCTTGAACATTATTTTTATTTCTTGAATATTATCTTTAGTTTATATATACTATCTCAAATTGATGATCATCCTACTTGTATTTACTGATTTTATGCGTTATTCTATGATTGTTACCTAAATTGCATGTTTCCCTTGTTTGATACTGCAAGAACGAACCTAGGGATTTTGTCTAGAGCCTTGATCACATGATTATATTTGTTGGTTGTGGCCCATGTCTTGAATTGAAGGTTGATGATAATGAATTGAGAACTCAAAGAGACTGAATGTAATCTTAAAGAAATATTTACTAACTTCTCAAGTTATTGAACGAATAAGGAATTAATGTCTTAGTCTGAAAGGGACTAAATGATGAGAAAGGATGGATATAGACGTTTATGAGCATATTGAGTCTATGGGAGAAGTATCGAGTACCGAAATGGGTAAGAGTGAGTCCCACTCGCACTCACAACTGCATGGCCAGCGTAGGTGAGGATTGACCGTGAGCAGCGGATGTTTCCTCTGTCCCAAAAGAGAGCTTAATGTTATTTCTATTTTGGATCCATTAACGTACGCCTTCTACCCCGGCAAGGTACTGGACAGATGCCTCAATGACATCGCTTTGTTGTACCATCATCGGCTCATAGTTGATGGGTGTAGGTCCGAGAAACTCCCATATAAGGTTCCCTTTTAATAGTACTCTTATGTCGATGTGAATTGATGGGTTTTAATGAATGTTAAATGAAATGGTATCTATTCCTTATTTCGAGATGAGATGAATGATAAATGAATTGATGTTTCCATGTACCCTACTTACCTCGCTTACTTTTAGCCCGTTTTACATACAGTACATTCCACAAACTAACGCCCCTTTTGTGTTGCATCATTTTATGATGCAGATTCTGTAGACAAAGGACTTCAGCAATCTAATCGTTGAGGTACAGAGCTCTTATTTCAGACCATGGTAAGTCTTCCCCTGTAATCGGAGGGTGATTATGTCATTTGCTTTATTTTAGTATATTTGTTTGATCATGGTAATCATGGCCTATTATGATACCTTCGTAGAGGATAGGTATAGAGGCTTCATATACATAGACGGTTAATTGTTGATGTTGGGATTGTGTGTTTCCCCCTTTTCTTTATATGGAGATACTTCTTTCGCACTTATTGTGATAAGGATTGTGATAGCCCACTGCTAGTATGTTATTTCTCTATATCTTTCACATATGATTTGATTAAACAAATGTAATGAGACTAGGTGGTTCGCTTGGGGACTAGCAATAGTCTCCAAGTGCCAATTACGCCTAGGATACTCTCCCGGGGTGTGACAAACTTGGTATTAGAGCACAGAGTTTGAGTGTCCTAGGGAGTCTATGAAGTCGTGTCTAGTAGAGCCTTGTTTATGGGTGTATTGTGCACCACACTTCATAAGCAGGAGGCTATAGGACATTAGGAAGTGTTACCTTTCTTCTATGATCTGAGTTTGTGCGATAGAGTTCAACCTTGTGGAAATCTCATTTTAACTCGTGCTTTTTATGCTTATAGAAAATGCCGCCGAAGAGAACCGCTGCTCAAAGAGATGCCCCAGCCCCAGCTGCTAAGAATGCTCAGCCCGAGGCCCAGTTCAGATCGAGGCTAGGAGATACGGACGCCCTGCTAGGACTGCTGAGTCCTACAGGCGGCCCCTGCTCAGCCCCAGCCAGCTCCCACTAACGAGGCAGAGTTTAGGGGAGCCATCACTATGCTGACTCCATTGGTGGCCTCCCAGGGGAACAACCAAGGTTCCCAAGCTCCTAGCTCTAGCTCGCAGGAGCCCTCAGCTGCAACCAGACTTAGATATTTTCTGAGGATGAATCCGCCAGTGTATACAGGGTCGAAGGTGGAAAAAGACCCACAGAACTTTACTAATGATATGTTTAAGGTTTTGAAGGGCGAAAATGGTGAAAAGACGATTTTATCTAAAGAAAATTCTTTTAATGAAGCGCGAAAAGTTCAAACAACATTTCCAAGGGTCTTCAATATACTTTCTCCATCCCATTTTATGTAGCAGCGTTTGACTTGGAACAGTATTTAAGAAAAAGGAGAAGACTTTTGAAACTTGTGGTTTAAAATTATCTATAGATATTTATTGTAATGATCCTCCAGGTCATTTATGTGGTTCCAGAATATTTTATTAATTTTAGCATTTGTGCAGTGACCGCGGGTCAATAATGACTTATTGGCACTATTTTTTGGTCATTGGGTGAATCGTCTGATCTTAGCACAAAATGCCAAGAGTCCACTTTTCCGCCTACCAACGACGAACAAATTTGAGGCACTCCTTTCCACGTTAGCAAACCAGATTTCGAATTCAGGCTCCTCCAGCATCCGCCACTCCCACCATGAGTCACCCTACTCATCAACTGCAAGCCTTTCTAGTGACACTGAGAGACAACACCATGTATGCAACTCCAGTGCAGAAAGCCCCACTCCTCACTCTTGGATAGAACTGAGCATGCAAGGCCATGCCTTGTCGTTCAGTGTGGAAGTAGAGGAGAGAGAAGTTTTGATAATTTTTCAAAATCCGACCTTCATTGCCCAAGTGATAACATAAGGGATGAGAATGACAATGGATACCTACAACCACTACCTGTGGATGTCGACGGTCCTCTAGCCTCCACTGTCTCTACCCTTCCCATAACTACCTTTCTACCACATGCCAACGTGGGAAATGCCTCTTTACAACCCACTGATTTAGAACTGGTCCCAGGAAAGATCATCGAGTCCAAACTTTATTTACCAACAACAAGTACTAGTTGACTCATCTCTATGGAATGTTCCGGATCTTCAGATGAATGCTCCACTCCATCTTTTTATGGTCCCCAAGAATTTAGGATCCAATCTAGCCCAAGTGGTCCCCAGTAGTGTAGCTTCAACATTACAAGTACGATGCCATCCTCGCTTCCCCCATCCGTAATAAGTCCAAGTCAGGAGCAAGTCATAGATGTAGGAGAAATAGAGGAAGAAATAAATCTAATGAGGGAGATGAGAACAGAAATAGGAGTGTTGAAAGATATAAAAATCATGATATTCAAGGAAAGATTCATAAAAGAATACATACTCATCTATCCTACGAAACTATTAAAAAGCTCCATAGATATAAGACCACCCAACAATTAAGGGATAGGGAACTTTGTAGTAGTTCTAAATTTAACCCTGTTGAATGCAACGAGATCCCACAAGGGGAGGACAGTGCCGACACCCATAACCCCCAGACTAGAACAAATAAATCTCATCATGTAGAATTGCAGAGGGTGTAATGGGATTGACTTTAGGAAGAATTTTAGGGCACTTATTGATTGGCACAAATCACCCCTAGTAGGCCTAATTGAGGCAAAAATGCAAAATCGCCAATCGCTCTTGGATGAATTCCCTTTTGATAGAATGATGGAAGTTCCATCGGTTGGAAAATCAGATGGACTGGTAATCTTCTGGGTCGCCAACCTGCTGGAGTTGGGTGATATAACTACTACAAATCAAGAAATTCATGCTATGATTAAGGTACGTCTCACGAATGTTTCTTGGCTCTTTAGTTGTATTTATGCTAGTAATTTTAGAAATCAAAGAAATATCCTCTGGGATAATCTGAAAATGATTAAAAACAACTATAACGGGCAATGGCTTGTGGGAGGGGATTTCAATGAAATTATGAACCGTTCAGAAAAAGAAAGAAGGCAAACCTATAAATACTAATAGATCAAAGGACATGTGAGACATGACAAATTACTGTGAACTAATAGACGTAGGCTTTAAAGGGAGTACATACACGTAGGTAAACAAACGTTTCAAAAAAAAGGAATGTACTTATTTTTGAATGATTGGACCGTTTCTTTGCCAACAAAGACTGGGTCCACCAAGTCCCGAACTCTCAGGTTATCCATCTGCCACAAACCCACTCTGACCACTACCCACTACTATTGACAGTCCACCACAATAGATTAATTAATGCTAATAAGATTTTTAGATTTGAAACAATGTGGATGTCCCACCTGGATCTAGAAAATATAGTTGCTGACTCTTGGTCCAGGCCTCAAAATATTCAAAATTTTATCAATGACTTTACACAAAAAGTTAAGAAATGAAATATGTACACATTTGGTAATATTTTTCATCAAACAAACATAATTCTCCGTAGACTTAAGGGCATCCAGAATCCCCCAATATAAATACAAGTTTTTTCCTCCAAAACTTAGAACAAGAACTTATTCAAGAATATAGCAATATCTTAAAAGCTGAAGAGGAATTTTGGAAACTCAAATCACGAATCCAGTGGCTTAGTAATGGGGACCAAAAGACAAAATTCTTCCATATTACAACCCTCAACAGAAGGCGGCGAAATAAAATACTAGCACTTAAAAATAATGAGGAGGAGTGGATTTATGACCAGCAGGCCACTCTTGACCTGATTTTTAATTATTACCAGGACACTTTTTAAAACAACCCATGAGTTCACCCCTTGGACCACAAATAGAATTTACTAGGGGCAACATGAGGATTTTAACTTCCTAACTGAAATTTCAAACTCACAAGAAATACTAAAAGTGGTCCAATCTTTTCAACCCCTTAAGGCCCCTGGATCGGATGGCTTACATCCCATTTTTTACCAAAAATATTGAAAAATAGTTGGGAATCATATTATTGACATATGTATAGGGGATTTTGCTGATGGGAAGCTGCCTCAGGGTATAAACCACACTCTCATCTGTCTAATCCCAAAAATCCAAATGCAGCCTCATTAAATGAATATAGGCCCATTAGTCTTTGTAACACTGCGTATAAAATAATCACAAAAATAATTATCGCGTAGACTTAGACAGATTATAAACACCTTAATAGGTCCATGTCAATTTAGTTTCTTAGAGAATAGACAAACTAGTGATAGTGTGATAATAGTCCAAGAGATAGTCAGTTTCGTTGCAAAGAAAAGGGGAAGGAAAAAGGTTTACATGCTCTTGAAGATCGATCTATAAAAAACATTTGATAAACTAGAATGGAGCTTTATTAGGGAAACTTTAGAATATTTCAAATTCTCCTTAAAACTTATCAACCTTATTATGTCCTGCATAACCACTAGCGAAATAGCCATCCTAGCAAATGGGACGGGGAAACCTTTGTTTTCACCCACAAGGGGCATAAGACAAGGTGACCCAATGTCCCCACATATTTTTATTCTATGTATGGAAAGGTTGTCTAGGACAATCGAAAGATCAACAGATAGTAAGTCTTGGAAACCAATCAGTCTAAGTAGTATTGGGCCACCCATATCACATCTGTTGTTCACCGATGACATTATTTTAACGATAAATGTTGGTAACTGCTCAGTGATATCGAAAATTTTGGATTCATTCTATATATTATCAGGACAACGGGTAAACAAACCCAAATCTAAAATATTATTGTCAAAAAATTGCTCAAGTGTCTTAAAAAAACAAAATGCTGAACATCAATTCAGCCAATGATATATGGAAATACTTAGGATTTCCAATCCTTAATAAACGATCATCAGCAAAGGATTTTCAGTTTATAATTGATAATCTTCAATCAAAGCTAGCAGGATGGAAGACAAACTTTCTTAATATTGCAGGGAGAACCATCTCAGCAAAATCATCCCTTAGTAGCATTTCAAATCATGTGATGCAATACACGAAACTCCCAAGTAGCATTCTGAAAAGAATAGATCAAACCCAGAGAAATTTTATTTAGGGATCCATATCTTCAAAACGTAACTTACACCTAATAAGTTGGGAAGAGATTACGAAATTCAAAAGGGAAGATGGGCTGGGTATACAACAAGCAAAAGTCAATAATCTTGCCCTCCTATCAAAACTGGCTTGGAGGACCTTCAACAATCCCTCAAGTCTATGGGCATCGACCCTCCTGTCAAGATACTCAGATGGATCAATAAACAGGAAGTCCATTTCAAAAAATTCTCATAGCCAAATCTAGAAATACTTTATGATAGGATGGGACATCTATTGCAAAGGCATGAGCTGGGCTAGAGGAAAGGGTAATAAAATAAACCTTTGGAATGACTGGCGGATGCCGAACAATAAGCCCTTAGGAGAACAAATTTCAGGGCCACTTAATAGGCATGAGTAAGACTTAAATGTTCGGAGTATCTAGCGTACAAATGGCTGGGATCTGTCATCACATTCCTTCCCTATTTCAAT
>JAPFFP010047437.1:0-10364 GCA_026153255.1 Solanum medicagineum | reverse complement strand
TTGTAGTTATTATTAGTCCCACATCGTGTAGTCCTTAGTATATTGTTGAGTTGGTTCCTTATATAAGGAGACCTTGTCTAATATGTAAAATACAATAATTAGAATACAATCTTTTCTTTCTATTTTCAAGTTAAACTAACAAACAACACTTAAAAACTCACAATAATTTGATGTTTTAGACAACGTAAAAGTCATGTTTTCTTGACTTGTCACCATGGTAATAATTTCATCCATTTTGGGGATCATATCTGCTTTAGAGAAGTACTTGTTTGCCTTGAAAATTTTTATATTTTCTTTTATGTAGGATGACAACTAATGAAACACCTAAGGTTGGAAAACCATATACCAAATGGAGTGAAGTACATATGAATATGTCCTGTACTTTATTTCTGAACAAGTTAAATTGGAAAGAACGCAACCAGGAGGCTTAATGACTGAAGGATGAGATGGTGTAGAAAAAGAAATGAAGAAGCTCTATGGGTACAGATTAGATAAGATTAAAATGAAAAATAGGATAAGGACTTTGAAGAAGATGTATGCTATTATGAAGAAAATGTTACAACATAGTGGATTTGGGTGGAATGAGGAAACTCGAAAAGTTGATGTTGAAGATGATATCTGGGAGCAGTACCTTGTAGTGAGTTATATATTTTTTTTCTCGATAAAGTTTGAATTAGTTGATTTATTTTACTGATTTAAAATTATTGATAATATAATAGAAACATCCGCAAGATTCTCAGTACAGAACGAAGAAGTTTCCAGACTATAATACTTTGTCCTTAATTTTTAGATATACTGTTGTTGATAGTAGAAATGAGTGTGAAATTAATGATGCTGAAGATGTTCAAAGTGAATTCACTGATGAAGATATAACTGCTGAAAAAGTTACTACATATGCTCCTGAAGATGCCCAATTTGCTGATCAGAATGATAAATATTTTGCTAAAGAAATAAACTTTACTAGTCCGGAAGTAACTCAATCATCTAATCAAGAAAAAAGAGCAGGGAAAAGGCATTTAAACGAGCAACCAACTTTGACATCATGTCCAAAGAGAATTAAGAGTTCAATTGGAAGTAGCTTTGGTGATAGATGGACAGCAATAACTGAAGAACAAATAAGGCTGCAACATTAACCAAAAAACTCTTCTGTTGAAAAATTAATGCCTTTGATGTTAGAATTAGGCTTTGATGATGAATGGACTATGCAAGCTGTTGAACTCCTTGCAGCTGCTATGGCTCCAGAGCTTAGAAAGAAATGGGTCATGCGCAAACTTGGTTTTTACTGAGTGGTGTCATTTAAAAGCATGGTTTGTTATTTGAGTAATGTTTTGGGTTTTATTTATTTATTTTTGCTTCAAGATTATCTATTCTAGAATTAAGCTTATGACATATTTTGTTGAAATTGGACATGATAATATTACTTATTTCTTCTTTGTTTTCGAACTACGTTATATTTTCATTCTAAATTGCCATTATAAGAATATTCTGCCTTTTCTTATGCATTTCGGTTCAAAAATTGATTCATTTTCTTTTGTCAAATAGGATGGCAAAGGAAGATCAGTTCATGATGCTTCTTGCAAAAATATGTACTTTTAGTTAGTATGATTGCAAATTAAAAAAGAGTGCACAGATCAATTTTAACTGGAGCAGAGTTTGTCAAAGACGTGGATGCCATGACCTACTGCGTATGAATGTTGGTTGTTTCTTGCAACTCGCAGGGGAGATGAAATAAAGAGGTTTATTAACTGATTCAAGAATGGTTAGAGTTGAGGAACAATTGGCTATGTTTTTATTTACATTAGCTGATAATGAAAGAGATAGAGTTGTGCAAAATCGCTTTCAACATTCAGGAGAAACAGTTAGTCGTTATTTTAACAAGTGCTTGAAAGCTTGTCTTCGATTAGGGAAACACTATGTGAAGCAAGCAGGCAAAGATATCCCGCAAGAAATATCCTCTAATCCATTTTTATCCCTGGTTCAAGGTTAGTATTTAGCAGTACATTTTATTTTTACTTGTTAAAATTTTATAATTATTTTGTGTCATATCTCGCAATTTATTGTAAGCTTTTTGAAGGATTGCGTTGGAGCTATAGATGGAACTCACATTCCTGCAGTAATACCTATGGAAGAACAACCAAGATATAGAAATCGCAAAGGAATTGTCTCAAAATGTTCTTGCTGTAATGGATTTTGATATGAATTTTCAGTACGTGCTTAGTGATTGGGAAGGCTTTGCTTCAGATTCTAGAGTTCTACGAAATGCTGTTTGGGAAAGATCAGAAAATCAATTGAAAATTCCAAATGGTAATTTGCTAATAAGTCTAATATTTATTTTTCTAAAAACATTCAAATTGATACTTGTAATTTTTGTAGGAAAATATTACATAGTTGATGCAGGCTACGCAAATACAAAGGGCTTTCTAGCACCTTATCGTGGTGCGCAATATCATATAAAAGAATGGAGCCAAACACATAGGTGGTGCGCAATATCATATAAAAGAATGGAGCCAAACACAATCTCCACGAGAGCTCTATAATTTGAGACATTGAGAACTCAAAATGTCGTGGAGATGACATTTGCTGTTCTAAAAAAAAGATTTCCTATATTTCATAATTATTTTACTCCAATTTGGGTCACACCTATGCGGTGTTAACTTATATTTTGTGGCGCTTTGAGTATTCTGATATATAATTGGGAAATTTGAAAGATGAGCCAACTGAAGGTGTTTTTGGTTAGAGGACTGTAGTCCAACTTTCGAATGAAAAACATACTCTCCATTCTCTTCTCTTTTCCCTTGGGAAGTTGTGATGACATCAATTAAAAATATAGATGATCATCAGATTTTGATTGGTAAAGATTGGTTTTTTAAGTTATCAAAGAATGAAGAATATTTGGGGAAAAGATTGTTGTCAGTATAAACCAGAAAGATGGTTTGATGACAATGTGGTTTATATGCAAGAAAGTCCATTTAAATTTTCAGTGTTTCATGGTGGACCAAGAGTGTGTCTTATATGATATGATATGTTGACCAGATGCAATACTAATTTAAACAACAATCAGTCCTTGGTGATAGAAAGTTGACCACTTTGCTAATGTATCATTTCTGAGTAGCACAAGCATAATACATATAACTTAAAGGGAGCATTCACTTTCTATATCAATAACAAGGAGCGATAATGTATTATTGCAGAAACCAAAAACCCATTCCATAATATACTACTTGTTTGTGTGTAGATACAAGGTCAGCTCTGGTTTTCTTAATGTCAAAATCTTCTTTTTTGTTTTTGGTTTTTTGTCCTGCTTAATGTGTAGAGATCCAAAGTTAGGACCTTCATTTCCTGAAGTTATGGCTACTTTGAAACCATTGCAAAAGCTTATAACTAGTTCACAAGTACCAAAACCACTGGTGAACAGAGGTCAAGAAAAGAGTCGGTCATAAAGAAACGTGGATGTTCCAGCAGCACATGATGTTTAGGACAGAAGGGGAAACCGAATTTTTTCTTTGATTGGAAATGAAGACGGGTCCATATTTGTTTAACCAGAAACTAAAGGAACAACTCTCAAGAATAGTCATACACGTGTAACACGCGAGGAGTAAGTTTAGTTTCTTAAAAATATGACTTTCTTAGCATTGGTAGTGTCAATCTTATGTGGTGACCATGAATTGTTTTGCTCTGAAAACTTTTGAAAAATAAAATAAAAAATAAAAAATAATATTATTTATCTAAAATCTAATTTGTTAATTTAATTATGTAATTACATTTGTCATTTCAAACAAGACAATGAGAATTATACTGTAATTACACTTTGAAAAACAAACAGAATTACCAAAGTGTGTAATTATAGGGTGTGTAATTGCAACCCTAGTAACTACACCAATTCCAATTACGAGGTGACTTTCCAAATAGACCCTTAAAAGAAGGAAATGGATATTGTTGTAATGACTTTGAAAGTCATTTTTTACTTTTTCGATAAAATTATCATTTTACCCTTCTCGATAGCGGCCCTGAGTTATGTTTGGTTGGTTTTAAAAGTTGAATTTCGAGAATCTTCTCAAAGTTGAGATTTTTCAAGGTTCAAGTTGCCTAATTTTGAAATTTTGGATCATTTGGAGTTTTAAGTCTCAAATCAGAATTTTGTCAATTTCATCAGTTCCGGAATGTGAAACTTGTCCTAAGAGAGTTGTCGAAATCAAATTTGGAGTTGCTATGTGGATTTAAGTTCGGAGTTGGAAATTGAGTTAAAGATTGACTTAGGTCAACATTTTCAATTTTGGTGCTCGGGTTGAAATTTTGATAATTTCATGGGCTCCGGGAGGTGATTTAGTGCTAGAACAAGCTTTGTCATAATTTTTTAGTGTCCCGATAGCGTTTTGACATTTCAAGCAGCCAAAGTTGGTTTAGTTGCACCTAATCAAGTTCCGGATCAAAAGAACCTCGGATTCAACTTTCAACGATTTCATTGAATTCGAAATATCAAATTTAGTAGGATTGCATATATAATTTGTATGTACTGATAAGTCATGAAAATATGACTTACACGATGCTTAAAACATAGGATTATTGTGAGTTCTTAAGCACATTTTTTTTGTTCGGTGTGCGTTTTATGTTAAGTTTTAGGAAAATAAGGGATTCATGAAGGAAAAAAAAATGGACATTGGACTGATTTGAGTTGAAAATTGACTTCAGCTTGAAAGGAGTCATTTGTGGACGAACTTGGACTGGCCATGATAAGCATTGGTATAATTAAAAGGCTGGAACACCTTGACAAGGCTAAGGCAATGATAAAATGCACAGTGTAAAGCCATTTCAAAAAAAGCAATCAAGAAACCGTGTGGCAGAATACATTGAAGATGCCATTTATGGGGCTGCACATTGACCATGGTCATTAATAAGAATCATATGAGGGTACAAGCATGAGGTGAGGCTGTTTTTAAGATATCCTGTAACATACAAGATAACAAGGCATAAAATGATTTAAGGAATCACACCACGGGGTCTTTCACGACCCGTGGTGCGCAAGTCCAACCGCGAAAGGCTTCGTACAGGGAAAAGCAAATGGCATGCTAAGGTAGCGTACCATGAGACCTTGAACGGCCCGTGGTGCGCTCCACGAGCCATGAAGGTGCTCATGAAAGGCACCAAAGCAACACTAGGCAACATCACACGAAGGGAGGCCTGGACAGTGTTCGAATAAGGCAACTACCACGACCCTTTTCATGGGTTATAGTGCTCTTCATAAATCATGAAGAGTCCTCGTGAACTGAATCAGGCCTGGACAAAATTCAACACCAAGGAACACCACAACGGGGGTGGAAGGAACGTGAAACTGACCACGAGTCTTGGTCAGTATCGTGGAATACCAAGACGTCCAAAACTTTAAGTTTTCCTAGTCCAATTAGGAGTAGTTTTCCTACAGATTTTAGGATTAAGTTGTACTTGGTATAAGATCTCTTTTGTTTATTTCTTTTAGGAGGATTGTTCCCCACATTTTGGGGCTAGAATGCACGACCTCAACATCAATTTTTTCAGTAATTTTCACCCTAAAAAAACAAGTCTGGACAGATTATAAAAGAACTACAACCCTAGTCTTTTACCATATTGTCTAAGCCCTAGTTTGTTAAGTTTGCATTCATAACCGTAGTTAGTATCTTACTTAGTCCAAAAACCCTATTTTACCTTTTCGTATCGTTTGTTTTCTGGAAATAGAACCAATGACTGGGACAGGATAATTAGTAGAATTGTTTCAACCTATTCCTTGTAGGATCGATTTCGACTCTTAGTTGGGTAAATAGACAACTAACAATCATCCATATTTGTAAAAGGAGTTTGCTTGAACATTATCAAAAAATGACATCGTTGCCGAGGAATACATCTTTGAAATAATCTACTAATTTTCTATTTTAATTGTAATGCTATTTTCTAATTTTACTTTTTGTTTTTATTTTATTGTGTGTTGGGAACAGGTTGTGCATGCCAAACATTCGGAGTAAGGGTGTATCTTTACTTCCCTACGACCCTAAGCTGCAGAAATCTATTAGGAGAATGAATGCACAAGAAACGTGAGGTACAAAAATTAAAAAAGCTAGATGACAATCTACGTCGAGATAATGATGGCGGAATGAATTAGGAGGGAGTCATACCCCCACCACCACATCATCCAACACTGGAGGCCAAGATCAAAGGCATATGAACTTGGGCTACGAAGATGATGATACTAACTTGGATGGTGTGAGTTCTAGTAGAGCTGTATTACTTCCGCCATTGCTTATAAAATGAAGTTCACAATCACAAGCACTATATTGCAGATGTTCAACCTGAAGGGCTTCTTTGGCGGAGTAGCTAGTCCGGATGGAAACCAGTATTTGATGAACTTCATTGCCACATGCAAGTCACTGGAGATTTCTGGGGTGAGTCAAGCAGTCATCTGCCTACATTTGTTTCCATTGCTTCTATTTGGGGAGACAATGAAATGGCTCAATGAATTGCCCACATGCTGGAGAGAGTTAAGAAAAAAGTCTTTTTGGAGAGGTTCTTTCCACTGTCTAGAAAGTTACAACTCAAGGACGAAACCAATGCTCACAAACAGAAACTGTCGGAGGTCCTACATAAGACTTGGGAGAGGTTTTGACAAATATTGAAGCAATGCCCGAATCATAACCTCATGAATGAACATCTGAAAGAGATACTTTATAGATCCTGTAATTTTGTTACTAAATCTGTTGTTGATGCAACCTATGGAGGGCCATTCATGGACGGGACATTCAAAAAAGCCACAACAATTCTAGATCAAATCTATAAGAATAATCAAGTGTGGTACGCTAAAGAGTCAAATAGCATTGGGTTCATCTTTGAAATGTCAACAGAGCATAAACGAAGAGAAAAGGTGTGAGATCAGGATATGTCCCATGTTAATACCTTAATAGACTTATTGACCAAGCGCTTGTTGTCTGGGGAGCTTGAAAAGGTCAAGACTATAGATAATGCAAATCTATATAATGACCATGCCTTTGAACTACATGAAGATGCCAAGTTCTTGAATAATCAGGAGAGTTTCTGGACTTACAACTCCAAAAATCAAGGTCAGAACTATCAATTGGATAGATATTATGATAGAGGCAGGCAAAAATCACAATCAAGGGAATTGGCAGCAGAGAGACAATTATAAGAATGACCAAAATGGTGCATATATACATCCTAAAAACAGAGATAGAGCCAGAGCAGGTTGAAGCAACTAAAAGCTAGAGGAGATGGTGACAAAGGTACTCCAAAAAGTCAATTCGATTGAAGCTGGCGTCAAAGAGTCGAGGAGTGATAAGAGTGAGCCAAGTGGTTGAGTCACACTCAACCTCAATAAAAAGATTGGAGTGCAAATAGGCCAGCTGTCAACAGTGGTGAATCAAAAGATGAATGGTGTACTACCTAGTGATACTGTCCAAAATCCTCAAACTGAAAAGTGATGTATCTTTGGATTTGTCATGCTGCGATGATAAATCAGGCGATGTATAGGAGGTAACCTATGAGGAAACTTGATGAAGCTTAAGTAATCAGGTATGTTACTACTGATGCCTAGGGTATCACAGGTATGATAAGTTCTCTTATCTTATACTCTGATTTGACATGCATCGGGAACAATGCATAGTTTTACTTGGGGTAGGGCATCCTAGATGCTTGAAGTTTTTGTTGCCATGTTTCTATTCTCTCAATTGTAATATCTAGTAAAACTGAAATAGTTAGGCCGTTTAGTGTGTATAAATTCATGTGTTTATAAGAGTTTATAGTAACATGTGATTTTTGTGTAAACATGGACTTGAGCTTCTGTGTGTCTGCATTCCATTGGACTGACTTGCTCTGGTCATTATAAATCATTGTATATACTGAGTAGTTGGCAGACTATTGAATGAAGCATGATTGTGTTAGTTTGTGCTAAATAGTGTGAGATATGTGCCATGTGTAGATGAGCTTATTTGTTTAGTTCAATTGATGCACTTGTAAGTTAGAACTTTCTTGATTAGTCCCACTGAAATAATTGCATGACTGTCTTAGAACAGGATCTTAGGCCATTTTTTATGATAAGTCACTAAGCCTAAATTTGACCAACTAAATAAAATTGTTCCCTTTGAACCAAAAGTTGAGCCTAAATAGATTCTTTTCTTTATAATCACCCAAATCACTCTTTATGTTTGTCTGCATATCTTTGCTTTGTCTCTGGTCGCTGATGAGTCCATGTGTTGGACTCATATAGAGCTTAAATTGCATAAAATATTATCCTCGATGTGTTCTTTTACCTCGAATATTAACCAAAATGTGTGTTTGATGCTAGGAATGAGGAATAACATGCATGAAAAGGACAATTTTTGGCAAGTCAGCACAAAAGGAGCAAAAATGTCAAAAAGGTAATTGAAATTGACCTCACCAAAGTATTCGATGGTACATTGAATGGTACTAAAGACTGCCTAATGTATAATGTCCCATCCTAATGTAAGGTACAAAAGGGTGATGGAGTATGCAATTCGACAGTTTGCCAAAGTGATTCGACGATCCACAGTAGCATCACCTAAAGTTGTAGAACCTAGCAAGGAAGAAAGTGAAATTTGAGGTTCAAAAAGGCGACACATGTCTCAATACGACGGATCATCAAAGGTGTTCGGCGATAAATAGTACCATCACCTAAAGTTATAGATTTCAGGAGGTTTAATGATGGTTCAAAAAGATGATCTCGTGCACATTTGTTAGATCGCCGATGTGTTCGGTAATCCCAACTTTGACCGCCTAATTGTACATCATGGGAAATTGAAAGGTATTTTTGTCTGAGGTATAAAAGGTGAAAAGAAGATTTTATAAAGGACACTTACACACTTCTATGAAGATTGAGGGTATAAGTTCATATAATACTTGGCTTGGAGAAGAAGGTTCTTGTACTTGGCATTTGAGGTGAAAAATTGAAGAAAGAGAAGGGGATTTCATACCAAATTTCCTTTAGATTCTGAATTTCATTGTCATGGATAATCCCTTTGGTAACTCCATTTCTATTTTGAACATGAGTGGCTAAAAACCCCAATATTAGGGATGTGTTATGTAGTTGGATGTCAATTTCATGATATAGATCTTTGATTTAATTGAATATTTTGTGCTAGTGTGATGTATGTTTGAATTTTCCTTCAGCTATAATTATAAATGTATAGTTGAAAATTTATATTCATGTTTAGATCTTTGAATATTACATAAAAATAAGTATTCAGAGTAGAAGGATTGTGCAATAGTCTTGGGTATCGCGTGTTGGGGTTGAACATCATAATAGAATTCAATCAACTAAGGTTTTAGATCGTTTCACTATAAATATGCATAGGTTACTTTGGATTTTATGTGAAATGCGTGTGAAGTCTTAACCAATTCACATTGATACACCGCAATTGACTTAACTGTAGTTGTGGTTACCATCTTTCTAGCCTATCCACAAGTAAATTAGTCATTCAATTGAATATTAGAGACCCATTTGTTGGAATTACATTTAATTATGCACATCCCTAATATACTCTCTACTGTTTGTGACAGTTTAATTGGTATAACATGCAATTAGTGATATTTTAGTTTAATTCAAGTCAACTTTTAAAACAAATACAATCAACTAGTTCAAGTAATAACTTTAAAGCTTGAATTGAACAACTCCAATCCTTGTGGGATCGACCTCGACTCCTTGTAGTTGGGTTTATATTGACAACGACCACTTACTCTTTCAAGGATAGGAGAGTATTTTGGGATCATCAGAAATGACGTCATTTTCAGAGATTGGTGTTTAATTCTTTCATTGAAGTGTTAGTTTGAACTTGTTCTTAGTAGTTGTTCCCTTTAGTTTTTATTTTGTGTTTTTGGTGATCTTTTCAAGTGAAAATATGAGTAAGCAAGGTGATATTGCGAGTGATGCTATGATGATAAATGATGGTTATCAAAATAAAGAGCCGCAAGCTTTAAACATTAGAAGGGAAGGTGCAATCCGGCTACCTCCATTGGGCAATAATTTCAACTTCCATGTGATGAGTCAGATGCTTTAACTCTTACAAATGAAGGGTTTATTTGGAGGGTTAGCTCACGAAGACCTCTAGAGCACTTGTAAAATTTTGTAGATATGTGTGAGCTATTTCTTTCTGTGGCATCACATAAGAGGCTATAAGGTTGTAGGTGTTCCCTTTTTCTCTTATTTATGAGGCTTCTCATTGGTTTTTGGAACTCCCTCATGAATCTATTACCTCTTGCGATGGGTTGACTGATGCATTCCTTGAGAGATTTTCTTTGGCATCTAAAATGCTCCATATTCATGATGAGATTATGAATTATAGGATTCGTGATGATGAGCCTTTGCATGA
>JAPFFP010047436.1:0-10364 GCA_026153255.1 Solanum medicagineum | reverse complement strand
TGTACAAAACAATATAGGGGTTAGACACAATCAACCTACTAGGCTTTGCTCTATGGCACGATCTAAAGAATGAAAAGGAGTAACAACTCCTAAATGCCACATAGCTTCCTTCTTATAAATGTGGTGCACAACACATTGATAAATAAGATTCTACATAGACACGGCCTTGTAGACTCCCTAGGACGACCCGCTCTGATACCACTTCTGAATAAAGAAGGCTCGATGAAACGTTGATAATGAAGTGAGAAGTAATGATAAAAAATAATGAAGTAAAAATATTGGATCGGGTTTCACGTTCCGACACAAATATTGGATCGGATGTCACATTTCGACACAAATATTGGATCGGGTGTCACGTTCTGGCACATATATTGGATCGAATGCCACATTCTGGCACATATATTTGATCGGGTGTCACGTTCTGATACAAATATTGGATCGGGTGTCACATTCCGACACAAATATTGGATCGGGTGTCACGTTCCTACACATATATTGGATCGGGTGTCACGTTTCGACACATATACATTGGATCGGGTGTCACGCTCCGACACATATATTGGATCGGGTGCCACGTTCCGGCACGATAATAATGAAGGAAAAACATATTAAAATAACTTAATATACTCGATGTCAAAGAAATCATCTCCCAAAAGAAGTGTGTTATGGAGGCTTGAGTCCTCGTGTGTGTTATTGAGATCATTAATTAGTTGGTACTTGTTCTTGTTGTTGCTATCTATTAAGTGTTATGGATTATTCCTTGCTAAGTATTTTATGCAGGTTATGGTTGTGGGGGTTTGGTTGGAGTGCTAGGGGTATCGGTATTCTATATTACTTAACTTTGTGTTTATTAGCTCGCTTGCTGGGTACCACGTGGTACTTTGGTACTCAACCCTTGCTTCTACACTCGTGTAGGTGGTGAACCTGAGTTGTGAATAAAAATTCGTTGATTCACCAAAGATTCTCAGGAGATGAAGAAAGGTAGCTGTTGACATCTGGCTGACTCTTTTGTTCCTATTTTCTTCTGTACTTGTTCTATTTGAGAAGAAGGACAACTTGACTTGTAATTCTTGGATTTTTTGTATTTCTAGTATCTTGTATGCGTGACAACCAAATCCTTGGGTGCGATTTATGTTTATAGAATTTCTCAATTTTAGTTATTTGTTTAATTAAAATGCTTCCGCGTTATATGTATTATCCCTTTGAATTAAGGCTGACTTGTTCGGGTGGGATTGAACAAGTGTCGTCGCGCCCAATTTTTGGGTCGTGACATGTATTTACCATATTGTAAGGGTCAAGGATGTAGAGTCCGAGTCACCTACTCTTGAGTTGGTCCTGGTAGTGAATGAGTTTTCAGATGTGTTTCCCGAAGACTTGCCCTGTAGTCCTCCTGAAAGGAAAGTAGACTTTTGCATAGATCTTCTCCCGGATACTCAACCTATCTCTATTCCTCCCTATCATATGGCACCGGCTGAGTTGAATGAGTTGAAGGATCAGATGAAGGATTTGTTGGAGAAAGGTTTCACTAGGCCAAGTATATGTCCATGGGGTACTCTAGTGTTATTCATAAGAAAGAAAGATAGATCTCTTTGGATGTGTATTGATTGTAGGTGATTAAACAGGTAACCATCAAGAATAAGTATCTGTTGCCTAGATCGATGACTTGTTTTATCAACTTCAAGGGGCTACCCACTTCTCTAAGATTGACCTTCATTTCGGTTACCATCAATTGAATGTTCGGGAGTGTGATATCCCCAAGACAGCTTTCGGACTAGGTATGGGAACTTTGAATTTATGGTGATATCATTTGGTCTAACTAATTCTCCGACCGTGTTATGGATCTTATGAGTCGGGTGTTTAAGCCATTCCTTGATACTTCTATGGTTATCTTCATTGATGATATTCTCATTTATTCTCAAAGCGAGCGAGACCATATGGATCACATGAGGTTGGTTCTTCATACCTTGAGGGAAAATAAGTTGTATGCCAAGTTTAGCAAATGCAAATTTTGGTTAGGTGAAGTAGCTTTTCTTGGTCATGTGGTGTCCAGTGATGGTATAAAGGTTGACACGAAGAAGACCAAGGTCGTGAAGAATTGGCCTAGACCATTGACTCCTTCAGATATTCATAGTTTCCTTCAGTTGGCTGGCTATTATAGGAGGTTTGTTGAAGGGTTCTCATCTATCGCATCTCCGTTGACTAAATTGACCCAAAAGAAGGTTAAGTTTCTGTGAAAGGATGAATGTGAGAAAAGTTTTCATATCTTGAAGGATCGGCACACATCGGCTCCTATTTTGACTCTATCAAATGGCTTAGATGGGTTTGTGGTATATTGTGACACTTCTCAGATAGGGTTGGGGTGTGCACTTATACAACATGGTAAAGTGATAGCTTATACATCAAGACAATTGAAGGTGTATGAGCATAACTACCCGACTCATGACCTTGAACTAGTGGCAGTGGTATTTGCTTTAAGCATTTAGAGACACTATTTGTATGGGGTGTATGTTGATGTCTTCACTGATCATAAGAGCTTGCAATATATGTTTATTCAAAGGGATCTTAACTTGAGGCAAAGGAGATAGTTGGAACTCCTTAAGGCGATATGAGTGTATAATATCATCCTGGCAAGAAAAAAGTTCCAGACGATGCTCTTAGTAGGCTATCTATGAGAAGTGTGGCTCATGTTGAGAAGGAGAAGAAGGAGTTGGCAAAATATGTTCACCAACTAGCTAGGTTGGGTGTTAGGTGGCCGACTCTAATGATGGTGGTATTCATGTTCAAAATGGGGTCGAATCTTCGATGGTCATTGATGTAAAAGCCAAGAAAGATCTAGATCGCTCATTGGTTGAATTGAAGAAATTAGTTGTCGACAAGAAAATAGAGGTGTTCTTCCAAGGGGGAGATGGTGCGCTTCGGTATCGAGATAGGTTATGTGTTTCTGATGTAGATGATCTTAGGAGCGTAATCATGAGTGAAGCCCATAATTCTTATTTTTCTATTCATTTGGGATCTACTATGATGCATCGAGATTTGAGAGAGGTGTATTGGTGGCATGGGATGAAGAAGGATATAGCCAAGTTCGTATCCAAATGCCTTAACTGTCAACAAGTGAAGGTATAACACCAAAGGCCTGGTAGTTTGACTCAAGACATTGAGATTCCTACTTGAAAGTGGAAAGATGTGAACATGGATTTTGTGGTTGGTTTAACTCGAACCCGAAGGCAATTTGACTCCATGTTGAGTTACCGTTGACCAGATGACTAAGTCGGCTCATTTCCTACCGGTCAAGACTACTTTTGGTGTTGTAGATTATGCAAGATTGTACATCCAAGAGTTGGTGAGGTTGCATGTTGTGCCTACGTCTATCATATCAGACCATGGTACCCAATTCACTTCTCACTTTTGGAGGTCATTTCAAAAGGGCCTTGGTACTAAGGTAAAGATGAGCACCGCCTTTCATCCTCACACTAATGGACAAGCCAAGAGAACAATCCAAACCTTGGAGGACACGTTGAGGGATTGTGTGTTGGAGTTCAAAGGTAATAGGGATGGCCATCTTCCACTCATTAAGTTTGCTTATAATAATAGCTTTCATGCTAGTATTAATATGGTACCGTTTGAGGCTTTGTATGGTAGGAGATGTAGGTCTCTGGTAAGGTGATTTGAGTTGGGGAAGATGGCTTTGATTGGGCCAGATTTGGTGTTAGAGGCTATGGAGAAAGTGAAATTGATTAGGGAGAGGTTGAAGATGGCCTAAAGCCGCCAAAAGTCCTATTCGGATATTAGGAAGAGAGAACTCAAGTTTCATGTTGATGATTGGGTGTATGTGAAGGTCTCGCCTATGAAGCTTGTGATGCATTTTGGTAAGAAGTACAAGCTAAGTCCCCGGTATGTAGGCCCTTATGAAATTGTAGAGCGAATTGGAAATGTGGCCTATGGGTTGAAGTTGCCTTCGGATTTGAGCTCTATTCACCCAGTCTTCCATGTGTCTATGTTGAGAAAATTGGTTGGTGATCCTAGTACTATTGTGCCTTGGAAGGTGTTGAGGTTGAGGAGAACTTGTCTTGTAAGGAAGCTCCGGTGGAGGTTTTAGATAGGAAAGTGAAGCGGCTTCGTAACAAGGATGTGGCTTCCGTTAAGGTGCTTTAATTTGGAGGAATCAACATGTGGAGAGTGCTACAAGGGAGGTAGAGTTGGACATGATGAAAAGATATCCCCATCTTTTCCAATCTACTCAAGCCTAAGGTACTAGGTTCTTCTTTTTCCAAGTGGTCCTAACTCTTTAATTCTTGAGTCTCATGAAATGGCATGCATACATGTGCACGAAAATAATTTCAATGAGGTTTTAAATGATTTGAATACGTTTCGGTATGAGTTTTAACGACTTTATAATTTTCAAATGATGAATTATGCATTGTACCTTGTGTTTGGATGTTTCATGTTCTAAGTCAATCCTTTCAAGCCTTGTTCTACCACATTAAGGGACGAATGTTCCCATGGGGGAGATGATGTTAGGACCTCGGACGTTGTACGACTTCATTGGAGCTTGAGAATTTTGGTTCCGAGAAGTTTTATGCCAAGGTGACACTCCTTGGGAGCCCTCAGTCTGTGTAAGGTCACACGGCCCGTGTGGAGCCCCAATGAAGCGACTCTTAGCCTATGGAGGAGTGTTGACCCTTAAGAGTGGAGCTTTAAACTAAGGCTTGCCACACTTAGACCTCTCATTGTCATGTGACACTTCACGGACTATGTGGTGGGCAGTGTGGTGGCCTTGGCTTGAAATCCCATAATTTTGGTACAAAGTGTAGCCGACGGCCCGTGTGAAGTGACACAGCCCGTGTGGCCGCCCATATGGCTTCCGGAGTGAAATTTTTCTAAGTATGGAATCACCGTCTCATAACTTCGTCATGGGAATTTTTCTAAGGAGAGGGGTACGGGCAGTGTCATGGCCCATGTGGCCTCCCGTGGGGTTGATTACATTGAAAATTTCTACGTATGGGATTACCATTTTGGACCTTCGTCAAGCAAAATTTTTCTAAGTGTTGATTCATGGACGATTAAGGTCCGTGTGATGTTTCACGGACCATATAGCCTCCCTTGAGACGACGTTATTCAATTTTTCAACTCGTTTCATTAATGGTGTTTTTGTAATTATGGTTTATTCTAAGGGTCTTTTGTGACTTCCTATGCTACCTAAAGACTTCCTAATGACCTAAACTTTGTTCCTCTCATTCAAATTCATTCCTCACATTTGAAATTCTCTCAAGTCTCTTCAAATAACTCTTGTGGGTCTTAAGTTTGGGGATCAAGGAAGGGCTCTTTCTTCACCATTTCATTCTTGAATCTTCTCTATTAGCTAAGGTTTGTGGGTTTGATTCTTGGACACTTTCAACCAAGAAGACCCAAACTCTTTTACACTCAATTTCATGAAATTTTAGCTACTTTAAATATGGGTTTTCAATATTATGATTTATTAAATTCAATTGAAGTATGAGCTATGCTTATTTGATTATTTTAACTTGATTTCAGCCCTAATATGTTGAATTACATTATTATTATTATGAATATCTGAATATGCATTGTCCCTTTAAAGCTTGATTTAAGTATGGGTAATCTATGTTATTGTTTAAATGTGGATTTAATTATGTTTTTACTTGAATTTCATAATGTATTATTGGTTTAAGTTTGAATCACTATTGCCCATATCATTTCTCATCTCATTCATGAGCATTGGATTTTATGAAAATTATGAAGTGGGTTAAGCCCAATTATGTTTATGTAAATGATTTGACAAGATATTGGTTATGACAAGAATGTGATCACATAAATGTCTATTGTCATTGGCTCTTTGAGCATATTGTGTGCTTGCACCATATTGTCATGTGCATGAGCTATTTCTATACATGAGTGTCATGATTATGAACTATGATTTGGGTTTTGAGCCCAAGTACGAATGACTATGAAATGTTTTTGGCTTTTACGCCTAGTTGTGCATTGAAAATGATTTGAAATGACTATTGCTTCTTTTGAAAGCATTTTTATGTATAAGTGTTCTCGTGGGATGTTTGACTTAGCACCGATGGATTGGCGATGTCAGGGCTATCCCCAAGGGTCCTCTTCCTTTCCTTGAACTACGTGCCAGCATAGGAATGGCAGTCATCACTGAAAAAACTGGGTTGTAAGGGATGGTGATTCATTTATTGATATTATATGATATTGGAAATCCTTCTGAAAAGAATGGGTCGTAAGAAAGGTGTCCATCCACCGAAAAGACTGGGTCGTAAGGTGTAATGTGGATTACCCTTGGCAAGTAATTTTCTCCTACCAATGGGAGGTCTTTATCGAACTAATTCATGTTATAGCTCGCATGAATTTGATTTTTCGGTTATAGTCTATCCCCACTAGATATGAGCATCTGTGCGTTTCATGCATCATTGGTTTCATGGCATATCATATACTATGTCTCTTGTTATATATCTTCTTCTATATTATGTGTGTTTGCCATCTAATATTGAATGTAGGTTTGGTAAGTCATATGCATTGCATACCTACATACTTAGTACATTCAAATGTACTGACACATACTTTTGCTTACAGGATCTCACCATGAAGGGACTGAGGAGTATATCTATCCATTGCACGACGTCTAGCTCGGATCTCAAGTTTTGCTTGTTGTGGTGAGTCCAATCTTCCAAATATAAACCATCATTCCTCTACCTATGGTGTTTTACTTATCTTATTTACTTTGAGGGTGAGCTTGGGGTGTGTTTTGGCCCCCATCCTATCTTATGATTAGAGGCAATGTTGGACATCTTGTAAAAGTTTTTACGTTTATATGATATTTGTATAATTAGAGACTATGTTATGGTTTGACTACCTATTGGTTATCGTTATGTGATGGACTATGAGATTTATGATATGGCTATATGGTACGACGTGAAAGATCCTGAGTCCCAAATAGCCCCCATAGAGGGAGTTATACTTACCCACCCCTTAGTATTTATGTTCTACGTGCTTGGTGAATTCAGGTTACTCCCATTCCCTATGACATACCCATAATTGAGTCTTATTCTACTGTCCCTTAGAATTTTATGTTTATATTTTGAATAAGCTTTCGAACCAATGATGTGATTATGGATACTTGGAGGCTTGTTTAGGAATCTCGCGTTTCCATTTGCCATGTCGCTCCTAGGCCATAGGCCCGGGGTTCGTGACACCTCTCCGATGGATTGATGTTGTTACTTAATCTTCACTGATGTGAACTCCTTGATCCTAAGCTTATGGACCTACCTATCTTGAATAACTACCTGCTCCTCCTCATGAGTCAAGTTCGGACCCAACACATCGATGGTGCATAGAAATATGAAACACTAGATGAATGAATGATATGCTAGGTGACAAAGCAAGTCTATAGACTCCTCTACTACTCGACTTAGAATTTCAAAAGGACCTATAAATCTAGGGTAGAGCTTACCCTTCCTCTCAAACCTCTTGATACCCGTCATGAGTGAGATTCTCATCCATACAATGTCACCCTCTATAAATTCTAAGGGATAAATCCTCCTATTGACACACTTCTTTTGGAAACTTGGTCTGTCAACAACTGACTCTAAATCAAATGCACCAAGTCTACAAAATTTGCAAATAATTTAGTATCTAAGGTGTCCATCGCAATAGAGTCAAACTAATCAATGAGTGATTTACACCTTCGACCATCTAATGCATCAAAAGGAGCCATTTAAATACTGAAATGGTAGATGTTCATTTTGGCAAGCTCCACTAGAGGAAAATGTTGATCCCATTGGGTACCAAAATCAATAACATACACCTAAAGCATGTCCTCTACCACCTAAATAGTCCTTTCAGATTGACCATCGGTCTAAGAGTGAAATGTTGTACTCATATCCAACTGATTACATAGACCATGTTGTAATGCCTTACAAAAATTGAAAGTGAACAGGGAACCTCAGTCATAAGTAATAGAATTAAGCACCCCATAAAATCTATCTAAATAATATAAAGTTGAGTCAACTTTTGTGTCATATACTTAAGCTTGACTGGAATGAAATGAGAAGAATTAGTCAATTAATCTGTACCACTGAAAGTAATGGGCAAACCAACCACAAAATCAATAGTAATTTGCTCCCACTTCTATGTAAGAATGAGCATTCTCTAAAACTCGTCTTCCAGCCTCTGGTGCTCACTCTTAACCTGCTAATATGTGAAACACTTAGACACAAATTTGGAGGTGTCCTTATTCATACCACACTACCAGTAATGTTGACTCAAGTCATGATACATTTTCACTGCCCCTAGATGAATAGAATAACGAGTACAATAAGCCTCCTCAAGAATCAATCTAGTCAAAGTCACTCACCTTAGGCACATAAATCCAGACACCAATCGTCAAAACACCATAATCATCAAGCACCACTTCTTTTGCCTCTCCTCTAGACACCTTTTCTTGAATGAGATATAATGTTTCATCCTCAAACTAATGAACACAAATCTAATTCATCAATGAAGAATAGACCTCAATTAAAGTAAAACCACCACCCTCATTTGAAATCTATAATCGTATGAAACTATTAGCTAGCCTATGAACATCTCCAGCCAAAGGTTGCTCTTCCACATAAACGGCTGCAAGGCACCCTATACTAGAAGACTTTATACTCAAAACATCGGTCATCACATTAGTCTTTCTCGAATAGTATAAAATGGTCAAGTCATAATTCTTCAGTAGATGAATCCAACTTCACTGCCTTAAATTCAACTAATTAGATCAATCCACATAACTGGTTGCAAGGTACAGAAAGTATAACTTTACAACTATATGAAGTTGATTTGTGCGGGTCAAAAACTTCACGGATCGAGTCCCCTAATTAGATCCCTTTGCTTTATAGCTTTTTTAACTCATCAAAGTCAAAAATAAAATCCCCCCCCCCCTTTTTCGATGACAACAAACACATAAGGAAAATTTTTCCTCAAAATCAAACTTCCAACCTTATTCCTCCTGAGAACCAAATTCTCATATAGCTAACTTTGCGGAATAGACTAGGTTCTTTAGGCAGCATATTTGATTCCTCAAATGATTTGTCAAATCATCCAAACAAGACATAGTATTTCAACATCTATACTTCATCATACATTAGTCTGTACATCTCTCATATACTTGTTGTAAATATGTTGTAATCCATATAGAGCTGTTTCATATATGACTTGTGTGCATGTGGTTTCATGCTTTTATGTGATAGTAGATCATACATATTGTACTTAAGTGACTTCTTTGGTTATGTCTGATAAGGAATGGTTCCAGATTAAGAGAAATGATTTTGGGCATGCATATGGATGTCATGAGTTCCTCATGGACTACGTGTACCTATTATTTCAATTGGTCATTACACTGTATTTCATTCATTACCTCTAACTTATTTGCGTTGTTGAGCTTATTATCGGATTATAAGTTGATCTGTAATTATTTATTCTAATTTTGATTTATGATATTCAATTGAATTGTGAAATTATTGTATCTCTGATGTTTTGAATTTATATGAATATATACTTATTGAACTGACAATCATTAACGTGGTGAAATGAGCATTTGTAAGACCAATAGCAACTGATGATACAATGTCCGTTGTCTACCTATTTTTCAGAGGATATTCAAAAGACATTCATCAATTATAATTTTCTCAATAATAAGTCTAATATTATGGCTTGTTATTTGAATTATTATTCTCACAATGTTTTAATAATAATTATGTACTACCTTCATCTCTTTTTCATTGTCATATAGCCTTTTCCAAGAATAAATCTAACTAATTTATAAAGCTGGATTAATTTAATATTTTGAAATAAAATTTAGATATTTAAAAAATTATACGAAAAATATTATACTGATTGTAACTTTTTTCATACTATATAATAAAAAAGCATATCATACAATGTAGTCAAAGTTTATCTAATTTAATTATAAAAATAACAAGTGTAACAACTATAATGGATAAAGAAAGTGATATTATAGATCGATATTTGAATTGTTCTCCACTTTCATATTTGTATGGATGAAATTGAAGTTTTGTTATTCATTTGCTAAAGAATTTTGAGGCAGAAACTGTACATAAGTTCCGAGACACGCATAATCGAGTGTTAAAAGTATAAGTCTCATGAAACTAAACTCACATTTGAGTTTTACAAGTATCCCGCTTTGGAGGCGAGTTCCAAAAAAAAAAAAAAAAAACTTTTAAAATAGACATACTATATACTCGCTCTGTCCCATATTAGCTGAATTTCTAAGATAATGCACACAGATTAAGAAATATATTCTAAGACAAAATTTTAATCAAATTTTCCACTACTAC
>JAPFFP010047435.1:0-10365 GCA_026153255.1 Solanum medicagineum | reverse complement strand
TACTGATCATAAGAGCCTGCAATACATCTTTAAGCAGAAAGACCTAAACTCAAGGCAACAAAGATGGCTAGAGCTAATAAAGGATTATGACATTGACATACTTTACCACCCAGGGAAGGAAAATGTTGTAGCCAATGCTGTAAGTCGTAAGGCAATCATGAATATTGGTGATCAGGCTATGGTAAGTCAAGGGGTGGCTAAGAATCTATGAAAACTAGCTAGTTTGGGAGTTCACCTTCTTGAAACCCCAAAGGAAGGGGTTGTTGTGCATAATTCTACGGAGTCTTCGTTAGTAATAGAGGTGAAAGAAAAATAGTTCGAGGATCCTATTTTACGATGACTTAAAGACAAGGTGAGTCAGGGTATGATAAAGGGCACCTTAAACAAAACGGAGTACTTTATTGCCAAAATAGATTATGTGTATCTGATATTAATGGACTAAGAAAGAGGATAATGGAAGAAGCCCATCATTTCCATATATTCCACCCATCTAGGATCAACTAAGATGTATTATGACCTGAAGGGAATGTTTTGGTGGGGAGGCATGAAAAGGGATCTTGCAGAATTTGTGGCTCAATGTCTAAATTACCAACAAGTTAAAGTAGAGCACCAAAAGCCAGGAGACTATATACAGTGTATAGATCATCCAATATGGAAGTAGGATATGATCAATATGGATTTTTTTACCGGGTTGCCTCGCTCATTTAAGAAGTTTGACTCCATATGGGTAATAGTTGACAGACTCACAAAGTCAGCATACTTCTTGCCAGTTAGGAGTGATTATACAGTTGAATATTATGCCAAGCAATACTTTAAAGATATAGTCAGGCTACATGGAGTCCCAATCTCCATTATATCAAATTGAGGAGCTCAATTCACTGCAAAGTTTTGGAAGTCCTTCCAAAGGAGTTTAGTGACACAAGTGAATTTAAGTATAACTTTCCACCCTCAAACAGATGGTCAAGAAGAACGCACCATTAAGACACTTGAAGATATGTTGCCGGCTTATGCATTGGACTTTAAAGGTAGTTGGTTGGACCATTTGCCAATTATTGAATTTGCCTATAATAATAGCTACCACTCGAGCATCAAGATGGCACCTTATGAAGCTTTGTATGAAAGGAAATGTAGGTCACCAATTAGATGGTTTGAAATGGGTGAAACCACCTTGCTTGGACCAGATCTAGTACAACAAGCCATGGAAAAAGTTAGGGTAATACAACACTGGCTAGAAACAGCCCAAAGTTGTCACAAATCATATGCGGATGCTAGGAGGAGAGGACTGGAATTCACAGTAGGGGATGGGTATTTTTAAAGGTGTCTCCAATAAAAGGTTTTATAAGTTTTGGTAAGAAAGGAAAACTGAGCCCACATTATATAGGGCTGTATAAAATTATTAAGAGATTCAGGCAGGTTGCATATGAATTAAAGCTACTCCAAGAGCTTTCAATGGTTCATCCAGGTTTCCATGTCTCAGTGCTTCGAAAATGCATAGGTGACCCATCTCGTATCACTCCTATTGAGGATGTGCAGGTTACCAAAGATCTCACCTATGAAGAGGTACATGTTGCTATTCTAGATCGTCAAGTTAAGAAGATAAGGAATAAATAAATAGCTTCAGTGAAAGTACTTTGGCGGAACCAGCAAGCAAGAGAGATAACATGGGATCCTCAATTATTTGAAGTTAAGGAGGAACTGTAACATGCAAAATTGGATGCCTTTATAGGTAAATGTGATTGAACATTTATTGCATTGGACATGATTAAAACAATCTAATTATGCGGACATTTGAGCATGAATGTTCCTAAAAAGGGGAGGATGTAACACCCCACACCTTACACGTATTAGTCCTATGCACGTGAAACATGATATGGCTTGGTCAAATTAGTACCTAGTTTTAAAAGTGCTTGAATCTCAAATTAGAGGGCGATATGTACGTCTAATGCTTAAGAGGGTCGAGTGTATACACGTTTTAAGTCAAATCGATGAGATCAAAGCCTTAGATGAAGTGAGAGAAGTGAGGTTCTTGTAGGACTTAGGAAGCTAGCAGGTGAATCACCTACTTGCTTAGATTAAATTTGCTAATTATACGAAGACGAGGCCCGACGTCAAATCTGTCCAAGTCCGATTATGAATAAAGTACGTGTTAAGGGTGTAACTTTAGCCCATGGTTTAGCATCATAAATGGATTATATTTTCATCCCAAGAAGAATAGAAAAAGGGCCAAAGCCCATTACAATTCATTTGATGATTTAGGCCCAACTAACTAAGGAGAAAGGGGAAATATGGGCAGTAAAGGCCCATCAATTTGCAACCCATTAAGGCCTAAGTGAAAGGGGAAAAATGGTAAATTAATAACTTGGTAAAATAATGCTAAATATTCAAGATAAAGTCCAAAATTTTCTCTTTAAAAGGGCTTACAAGTAGCACCTTTAAGCCACTTCAGCTTGTAAAAATATCAGATTTTCTTAAGGCTTTCTCTCTACAATTCTTAATCTTGTAAAGCAGCCATAAGGAGACTTTTAGGGTTCTTGGAGAGGCCCTACACCTTGAAGGTAATGTTAAGTAAGTTTACTTATGTGTTTAGTATGGTTTGATTATGAAAAATAAGAGACTATGCTGGTTAGGTATATGCTGAAACTTTTGGACAACATGTGTTCCAAGGGTTGTTGTATACTTTTCTTGTTTATTTAGGAGCTTTTCTCATCTTGGTGGTATTGATTATTAAAGAAGGTTACTTTTAATAATTTGTTTCAGTTCTATAAAGATTTATAAAGGTCGCTTCACTGTTTCGTTATATGTAAACAATCGATGTTTAACGTGTTATCCTAAGTGTGTTGTTTGTAGAAATTGTGGGTTGATTGATTGAGGACTATGGTCTCATGTCCTCCACCTATTTTGGGGACTGTTTTTGAACTTTTTTAGGACTTTTTTGATGTATAAATATTGTGGGAACATTTTGGTTGAAGTTGGTAAAGGTTGGGAATCGTTGACGTCGTAATATAGCAAAGGGATGTAATGTTATGCTGCCTACTTGTATGTTATGTATAATTGTTATGTGTTGTGTTGTGAGCTGTTGTAAGACTTTTAATGGTATAAAACAAGATGTATATGACATGTACATAAGAATGGTTATTAGAAACTATGATTATAAGTGAAAAGGTTGAAGGAATGCCTTTGGGTCACTAATTATAAGCTTGCTGCCTAGGTGTTAATTTTTATGATTTTGCGCTGCCAAGAAGTGTTTCTTTGCTGCAAATAATAGTCTTATTGCCTAATATATTGTTGGTATTCATTTGGGGGGAAAATTGGTCACTCTGAGGTAATAACAAGGTCATACAATGAGGTATGTAAGGCTACTCGATTGCGTATTACTTGGCATGAAATCTATATTCTTCCTTGGCACATAAAGGAACTTATCAACTCCGACACAACTATTAATCGTGTCTCCACTCTTTCACATGTTCATATGCTCCCATACATAGTCATTTTCAAATCTGCGTACATACTTGGATATCAAGTTACATGGGTTCTTGTTAGTAAATAAAGTTCATGAATTGTTTCATCTCATACTCATTTCATTAATTGTGTAATGTACTCTTTTCATTGTCGTATTGTCTTGTATGATTATTGGATGTCACGTGCTACATCTACAGTCCTACACATCCAATATTATGACCACCGAAAGAATCATCTCAAAAGTAATTGAAAGATAAAGTATATTGCGTATTGATGGGTGGTAACCTGAGGGGTGGAAGACTCACCTAGCTAGGGTCGATCATATCACGGGGGCTAGCCCAAGGGGTCAAAGGAAAAGCCTATCCAAGGCCGATCCCAATATAGATTTACCACTAATCAGCTGGTCATTTGTACTACATGTGTGCACAGATTATGTAGTAAAAGTAAAGTAATAAAAAGAACAAAAAGTAGATGATTTCACAGTATAACTAAAGGTGGTGTCTTATCCGTACACTAGTATATAGTTTCATTTGAGTTGTTACTTCATATATAGTATTTCTTGCCTTACATATTCAGTACATTATCTTTCACTAACATCCCTTATGGGGGACCTGCATTTCATGTTGCAGTTACAGGTGCTAGTAGCTTTCCCCAGTAGGAGTACAGGATATCCAACTGTTGTTACAAAGCTCCAGGTTGCTTCGGAGCTTTGTGTGTCTAGAGCTTATATTTTTGTATTGTATATTTAGTCGAGCCAGGTCCTGTCTCGACCCTTATCTGATACTTTTCCTTATCTTGAAGCTTTATAGACTATGTAAATTAAAGTGTGGTCATATCTCATACCTTAGACAATGTGGCCCTAACGGCCTAGCCATATGCATTTCCTTTTGGCTTGTTATTACTGTTTACTTTCTTAAAGGCATGTTGAATGTAGAAATCCCTTAATGTGTATAGAAAGTGCATGGATACAAGTTAGTTCTCCAGAGTCTTATCGGCAATGGTTGCCAGTCCGCCTTAACGGTACTTTAGACGTGACAGGACTTTTGTCTACTTTGGCCTATTTTCAATCTCTCCCTTGGCAATCTCACCTTCTCCAAGACTTCCACAATGAAATCTGGGTTTACCAAAGCAATTTCACCCACTTCAAACAACCAGACCGGTGATCGACAATGCCTACTATAAAGAGCTTCAAAAGGAGCCATACCAATGCTTGAGTGGTAGCTATTATTGTAAGCAAACTCAATAAGTTGAAGATGTTCATCCCAACCACCCTTAAACTTCAAAACACAAGCTCTAAGCATATCCTCAAGCGTTTGGATAGTGCCCTTGGCTTGACCATCCATTTGAGGATGAAAGGTCGTGCTAAGCTTAACCAAGGGGTCTTTGGAAAGATCTCCCAAAGTGAGAAGTGAATTGAGAGCTATGATACGAAATGATACACAAAGGGTATCCATGCAATCTAACCAACTTATGTATATACAACTTGGCAGGATCTTCGGCACCATAAGTGGTTTTGACCGGTAGGAAGTGAGCCGACTTTGTCATTCTCTCCACAACAATCCAAATAGAGTCAAAATGTTAGCTAGTATTAGGCAACCCAACCGCAAAATCCTTGTTGATCTCTTCCCACTTCCAAGTAGGAATTTGTATATCTTGGGTTAGGCCACCCGGCCTTTGATGTTTGGACTTCACTTGTTGGCAATTGTGACATCCAGATATGAACTTGTCAATGTCGGTATTCATACCACCCCACCATTACACTTCCCTAAAGTGTCTATACATATTTGTAGAACTGGGGTGAATGGAATAGGATGAATTATGGGCCTCCTTCAAGATCAATTCTCTCAAGTCATCCACATTTGCAACACATAACCTACCTTGGTACCTAAGGACACCATCTCCCTCTCGGGAGAAAACCTCCACTTTACCATCGCTCAGCAAGGCCTTCAATTCTAGGAAGGCCGGGTCAAGATCTTTTTTTGCCTTTACCTACTCAATCAAGGAAGATTTAGAACCATCAACAACTAATACACCACCATTATCAACTTCATCCAACCTAACCCCAATCTAGCCAATCGATGAGCCTCTCTAGCCACCCCTTTGCCACCATCTTCAACATGAGCTAGACTACCCATAGACACCCTACTTAGAGCATTGGCCACAACATTAGCGTTGTCAAGTTGATAATGCACACTCATATCATAATCTTTAAGAAGCTCTAACAACCTTCTTAATCTCAAGTTAAGATCTTTTTGGATGAACACATATTGGAGACTCTTGTAGTTAGTAAACACATCAACATGAACACCATAAAAGTAGTGACAAAAATTTTTTGAACCAAATACCATGGCTGCCAATTAAAGATCATTGGTGGGATGATTCTTCTCATGCACCTTAAGTTTTCTAGAGGCATATCCTATCACCTCCCCACTTTGCATCAAAACACACCCCAAACCAATTCTTGAGGCATCACAATATACAACAAATCCTACCAAACCTTCTAGTATAGACAAGATAGGAGCGGAGACAAGCTTATCTTTCAAAGATTACAAACACTGTTCACACTCATTAGATCACACAAATTTCTCCTTTTTGGGGTCAACTTCATCATTGGAGAAGAAATAGAAGAGAAACCATTCATAAACCTCCAGTTATAACCCACCAAACCCAAGAAACCTCTAATGTCCGATGGAGTCAAAGGCCTAGGCCAATTTCTAATCACCTACATTTTCTTAGAATCCATATTAATACTATCACCGGACACCACATGTCCTAGAAAATCAACTTCTTTCAACCAAAACTCAAATTTTTCACATATTTAGCATACAACCTCTCCTTCCTCAAGATTTGCAATACCACCTCAAGTGATTCACATGTTCCTCCTCACTATGGGAATAAATCAAGATATCATAAGTAAAAACCACCACAAACAAGCCAAGGTAGGATTTAAGACCCTATTCATAAGATCCATAAATATAGTTGGTGCATTAGTCAACCCAAAGTACTAACCACAAACTTAAAGTGCCCATACCTAGTCAGAAAATCCGTCTAGGGAATATCACACTCCCTCACTTTCACTTGGTGATACCCTGACTAAAGATCAATCTTAGAAAAGTGACTAGCCCCTTAACATTGATCAAAAAGGTCATCAATCCTTGGCAGAGGGTACTTGTTCTCTATGGCGACTCTATTATATTGCCGATAGTCACTGCACATTCTAAGAGAACCATCCTTTTTCTTCAGAAACAACACTGGTGCACCACAAGGTGACTAAAAAGGCCTTATAAAACCTTTCTCCAAAAATCCCTCAATTGCTCCTTCAACTCATTCAACTCTGTCGGGGCCATAGGGTAAAGGGGAATAAAAATGGGTTGAATATGGGGAAGGAGGTTTATAGAAAATCTATTTTTCTTTCTGGTGGAACACCAAGAAGGTCATCAAGAAAGACAACAAGAAACTCATTAACCACCAAAACAGACTCAATAGGAAAGAATTTGGACTCAACATTCCTAACCCTCACAAGATGATAGAGACAACCCTTAAAAATCAACTTTTTGGCTTTATGGTAAGAAATGAATCTACCCTTGACCACCAGATCACAACTTTCCCACTCAAGGATGGGTTTATTAGGGAATTGGAATTCTACCCTAGGGGTTCTACAATCAATTGGAGCATAATATGCATGCAACCAATCTATCCCTTGAATGACATCAAAATCTACCATATCTAATACAAAAAAATCATAAGGAAAGATTTTATGCAAGATGAACACGGGACAATTCCATAGTCTCTTTTAGCAATAATAGACTCACCAATGGGGGTAGACACTTCATAAGGTTCACACAACAATTTGGGACTAACATGAAGCTTTTTGGCAACAAAAGGAGGAATAAAAGAAAGAGTGGCACCTGGGACTATCAATGCATACACCTCAAAATTAAAAATATTTAATATACTGGTGATGACATCGGCACCTCATCTACCCCTTGTCTCTCTTAAAGAGCATAGAATCTATTTTTCATTGGAGCAGCCCCTTGTTGGCCTCCTCTTCCCTTTTTACTTGCATTTTCACCTTGGCCTTGTGGACTACCATCTCTACCTTTTTTGTGAGCACGAGGACAATAATCACCTTATACACAAATTTGTTCATCCTAGATCTCGGATTGGCAACCAATTGTGGGGCATACATAGAGAGTTGGTTGAGCTTAACGGCATAATCCCTCACACTCATGGAACCTTGCTTAAGGTTCATAAACTCTATTATTTTAGCCTCACTTAGCTCCATAGGAAAGAACTGGTTGAGGAGTGCGACTTTGAACTCCTCCCAAGGAATAACATCATCATCTCTTCTCTCCGGCTTCCATTGTGTAAACTAAATTTGAGCCACCTCTTCTAGTTGGTAAGCTGCAAACTTCGCATTTTCCTCTGAATTGACCCTCATAATAGATAGCACTTTGTACACCGCATTGATGAACTCTTAGGGATCCTCATCCGCCTTAGACCATGGAACTCCGGTGGGTTAATTATAGTGAAATCCCTCATCCTAGAAGCTGAAGTGGGAGCATGAGGGGCTTGGACCCCATGGTGTATTTGGTTGGTGATACCACGAGTCAACGTTGTAATAACATCCCGAAACTCATCTTGGGACACCCCTCCACCTTGAAGAGCTTAAGGAGCGAGAGGGGCCAGTTGCTCCTCGGGCGTACGAGCTCACCTTAGTCTCCCACTTGGAATCGACATGATCTAGAAGAGCAAAGAGCATTTTTTTAGGAGAAAAGCCTTAAACTATATCTAAAGCATGATATAGACCATAAAAAAGTGAAAAATTTCATAAAACATCTCATAGCCTTCCATTCATAGTTGTGGCACACTTCATAACCATGAATAAGACTCTAATCAACATGGTGTGTTGGATTCTAAGGACCATTAACTATTTACTACTCTGATACCAAGTTTGTCATGACCCAAGCCTAGGGCCTAGACGTGACACGACGAATGGGAACCCAAAGGGATCCCAAACAAGCCCTTTAGCATATCAATCACACATCCTTGGTTGAGAAAGCATAATAACTACAACAAGAGATGTAAATCAGAAAAACACGACTAAGGAAAGTTTTTAATAATCATTAAACCTTCAAGAGTCAAGCTCATAGCATAAGTACATCAATTGTTCCAACAACAACTCTAACATAGATTGGAGCGGGGGCCAAGACACTTTCGGGGATCACCCTTATAGTATCAAGTGTTCAACATTGAGAGACATCAAATAGTAAGAGTAGCATAGCTAGTGCCCTCAGACTTGAAAACTCACCAAAGAGTATCTTTCGAAATGCCGAAACTAGCCACGTGAAGGATGATCAAGAGGTGCTGTGGTCCCTACATGGTAACATCATTTAAGCATAAAATATGGGTAAGTAAGTTTGAATGTACTAAGTATGTAGGATGCAAAGCAACAAGACATAGACAACATATTCAAAATGCATAATCATAAGCAATGAATAAGTATAGTATCAATATGGAATGAATGATCAACGCTAGAAGTAAAACATGCTTGTAATTCATATAACTTGTAAAGAACATAATACATTTGTGGGAAGAGACCATAATCATAGACCAAGCAACTATTACATGGAATCTAAGGCATGTCATCCCCTTGAAAGGTGATTGAGGTATCCACCCCTCAACATGGTGGTATCAGCATGTCACCCCCAACAAGGTGGTCGAGGTATCTACCCCTTAACATGGTAGTATAGGCATGTCACCCCTAACAAGGTGGTCGAGGTATCTACCCATCAACATGGTAGTTTAGGCATATCACGCCCAACAAGGTGGTTGAGGTATCTACCCCTCAAAATGATAGTATGGGCATGTCACCCCCCAACAAGGTGGTCGAGGCATGTCAACCCCTCTACAAGGTGATTAGACATGTCAACCCCCACCAAAGTGTGGCCAACTTGCAACACTATAGATACTTTTCATGTGTTCAATGCATACATATAATCCCTTAATCATCATAAAGTTAATTGACTTATAAACTATGTGGTAGTTCATCAATAACTTGAGAATTCTTGTCAAGACATTTTATCAAACACTTGGTGGCTGTGAAATGCCAGTTCAAAACTATGTAATTCAAGAGTGAAGTAATATGAGAAAAATTAATGTAAATCAACCCACCAACATATAGAAAAACCGTCGTGTAAGATACCTTGGATTCCATCATCAAATCTCATAGTGTGGTCATAGTTTCATAGCCCAAAACATGCATATTTTCAATAGACAAAAACAAGCTTAAAGTAGATAGACATGCATAAGTAATCATCAATTCAAAAATCCCTACATAATTTATAATCAAAATGCACAATAAGAGATACCCATAGATAATACAACTTGAAAAAATGTAATTTTCATGAAAAGAAAGATTAGGCTCCATTGGTGAAAGGACCCAATGGATGGAACCCACATACCTAAATTTGGGAATTCCTTGATGTAGAACTTTGAAGAGAACTTGGAGCTTGATGAGAATCCTTGAGTTCCAAAGTTATGCTTGAAATCTTTGAAATTGGAGTGAGATATTTGGTTAAGTCTGGGAGAGAGTTTTGAGAGGGTCTTGAGTGATATAGACTTGAAAAATGGCTAATTATATATTTTCACACATAAGTGGGCATGGGGATATGACCCCAAGTCCCTTGGCCGAAATAAAAAGCCGTGAAAAATAATACACTAGTCCGCGCCGTTGGCGCGATGCGAACCAGACGTGAACCACCTTCCAACACTAATCTGCGCCCCTTGCGTGTCGCGGTCAGGGCTCAGATGGCCACTGGAAATAAAAATTAGTGACAATTATTTTTTGCTACGGGTCCTCTAGAATCGAGGTTATACCCATTTCCTACTCAATTTTTCCCCTTG
>JAPFFP010047434.1:0-10365 GCA_026153255.1 Solanum medicagineum | reverse complement strand
ACAAGCACCTCAATTATTTTACTCCATTTAAGGCTGTAATTTCCTTAATTCTACGCAAAACATGTATATCCTCGATCTCCTTAATCATTAGACAAACATATGCCCCATTAACACGAGATTCAAGCGCTTTTAAAATTTAGCGTCAACTTTTCCCTTTCATATCGTGTTTCCTTTGAATTGTACCAATACTGTAAGGTGCGGGGTGTTACAATATCTCCCCTCCGATGCCAGAGTTCGTCGAGGTACCATCAGTGCTAGAGTCTATAATACGGTAGACTTCATTCTCGGTGCCACAGTCCACCAAGGTGTCATCGGAGCCAATGACCGTCGTGACACTTTAGAGATTTTTCCATATATTCTGACGAGACCATAATGGGTTCTACCTCGTATCTTCAACTCGGTAGATGTGTACACTGGCACCAGAGTTCATCGGGATTCCACCCCGTGCATTAGATTCATACATTATATATGGATTGCATCATTGACTGCCATTGTTATCTTATTCTAGTCTTATATATGTTTATATTGTGAACTAATCCTTTACTTGCAGGTGATAGTATTCTTCATTATAGCATGCTTATTCGATTTTCTTACCTAGTCGGTTGAACCTATTGGGTACATTTTGGTGTAATCACCCTTACTTTGTTTCCTCCCTGCAGATCGAACACAGGGATGCATATAAGGTAGTTGATTCAATCTATCAAAGTTACTCTCCATTTATCAGGATCTTAGCGGTGAGGCTCAGACTTCGAGTTATCGTGGTCTTTTGAGATTTCCCTTTGTTGTTTGATTCTAGACATTATATTAGATATTATCAGACAGTGTTGTGTCTTTCATTTGAGACAATGTATTTTCTAGTTCGTATTACTTTAGATGCTCTTGTACATATGGCTTTAGGTTTTCAAATTTCATAGTAAATGTGCAGTTGCTTTTGTTTTGCCTTATTTTCATTAGTTGCAATCTTATTTTGGGTCGTGACAACTATAAAACAAAATTGGACCAAAATAGTTCATAAATTTAAGTAACATGAATAAATTAAGTTGAGAAAAAATAATGCGACCTTGGAATATAAAGTTTAAGCTGTAAATGATGCATTGGAAAAAGGTAATGGCATTCCCGCATAACTTAAATCAAAAGCAATCTTCAAAATAGGTCCACTCCTCACTTCAACATTTCACAATGACAAACTAATCTAGTTTAACAAACTAACTTCACTTAACTCATCTAATTCTTATTGGACGATAAATACTACTTGTTTCACTTGCTCTTGGATTATATCCTTCACTTTTCCACTCCATTCTTGTTGAAAATGCGTACATTGAATGTCTTCCTTCCATCATAATGAAAAAGTAGCAACTCACCCCCTTTAAGATGTTGTTCCATTGCAAAGTTCTTCCAATTATCAGTAAAGAACATTCTACTTTCACGCACTTCTATTTTCACATGCCAACCATTTCCACAAGGTCCTTTTACCACTGCTGATGTTCTAGCTTCCTCTGTTACATGCTTCGAAAATTCTGATGGAATTTTCTACAAAAAGAAAAAAATAATCTTTTTATATCGTCCTTTATCAACACTTTTGATAAGATTTGTAGATTTAAAATTAATAAGAGTTATCGTAACTATTTTAGTGGAATCCATTTATCATCCATCAATATAAGTATTTATATTTGCGTAATTCATGAACAACATCCAACAAGCATGTTGTCTAGATCTATAAATAAATAAATAAATAAATAAAATTAATTTTTCTAACAATTTAATTTATAAATAAAATTTGTAGTTCTAAAACTTATTTCAAAATGCTTATTTTCAATAAGATTTGTAGATTTAAAATTAATAATATTAACTAGAATTAATTTTTAACAATTTTAATCAAGTGAATTTATCATTAGACAACAGAGATATTCGCACAAATATAATTCATGAGTAAGATTACATAAACAAAAAAGAGCATGTCATTGAAATGAATATCAAATAAATTAATAAAAAAGTCCTCTTTGACAATTTAAGTTCACGACAAAATAGATGTAAAAACAATAAATAAATCTGTAATTGAGAATTCAACATTACTAGTTCTTTCATTCGAGGCAAAACAATCTTGTAAAAGCAAAGGCAATCATCTCCATTAGCTTCACTATTGCTCATTCTCACTATTTTCTCTCCAAATTCTTTTTAATTCCAATGAATGTGAAGTTGATAATACGAAGCCTTCAATATATATAACTATAATGCAATTAATACAATTTATTGTTTGTGACTACTTAACGTGGAAGTTTATATTAAATTTTTAAATGGTCAAATTTATTAAATATTGGCTTTCTTAATTTTATCACTTAATGACAAAATTGGTTATTTTTCTCTTCCTTGTACATTTTGTTTCAATGATTTCTTATGCACAAATTTTGAAACGGAAAAAGGATAGTTATATCCCCAAACCTTAAAGAATGATATATGTATATTTTCCATTATATATTAAGAGTGCGCATTCCCTTACCGCCATACTTTTAAATTATGTATAACTTTAGAAGACTAACAGGTGGACACGTGGCTTAATCTAAATAATTTAGTTTAATTTTATTATACCCTACACTGTTGAAAATCCCGACACTTTTACCATACCTTGCACTACTGAAGATGTGTTGTTTGCAAGGGCATTATGTGATCTCAGTGCCAGAATAAATATAATGTCCCTTGCGGTCTTCAAGAAGCTAGGACTAGGAGCCCCTACTCCAAAGAGCATGCGGTTTTTGATTGTTGACCACACAGTGCAGAAGCCTGTGGGGATACTTTACGATGTGGTTGTTAAAGTTGAGAAAATCATATTCCTCGCAGTCTTTTATGATCCTAGATTGCGAAGTCAACTTCGACGTTCCAATCATCCCGAGAAGGCCACTCCTAGCCACTGGTCAAGCAGTAGTGGATATGGAAGTTGGTCAACTCAGGTTTAGATTGAACTATGAAGAAATTGTCATTAATATCTGTAAGTCAATGAAGAGGCCAGATGATCTAAAGAAGAAGGTTTGGACACTTGGTGAAGTCTGAGTAACCAAGTTGTCCAAGTTGTACTGTGACAATAAATCAGACGTCACTAGGGAGGTGACCCAAGATTTTTGATGTAATAGTTATAGTTGTACATTGTTTGTTAGCTTTTGGACTTGTAGATTGTTTACTTTCTCGTATTCTGGTTGTAATATTGGACATTAAGCTAGTTGCATAAAGGGTAACATTGTGTTTTGTGAAGAATGTGTTGGTACATGACTAACTCAGCCATCTTTATTTGAAAAGGCATCAAGAAGTGCCTCCAGGACTGGTTCTACGAGCCGTATATCAATCTACGACCTGGAGATCATCTCGTAGACACGTCCAGTAAGGAAAAGGTTATACACTCTAGTCCATGAGCCAACTTTACAACATGTAGGTAATACTACAGGTCATAAATGGGGCTTGTGGACCCCAGGTAAGTTTGCTAATTTTTTGACTAAGTGTTGAGGTGTCTACAACCAACTCTACGAGTCGTCTCTTTATCTACGACTCATTGACTGGTCCGTGAAACCAAACCCTCAAAACTAGGGTTTGGACTTTCTACGAAACTATGATTTACGGGTCGTAAATTACTTTACGACCCGTAATAAGGGTTTCGTAGTGTCTAGTCCAATTAGTTTTGACCGACTTGGTCAACATATAAATAATCAGGTCCTATTCCTAGTGTCCTGCCCTTGCGTTTTGAATGATGTGTTTGAAAACAATGTGACCAATGTCAGTAGGTTTAGGAATGCATGCTAAATGATTTTCGATTGGGTACATATGGGAATTTGCATACGGGGTGTTGGGTGTCTTGATATGAGTCATGTAGGGTGTGTTTGTATCGCTTCGATGCTAATAAAGTGTGGTAAAAAGTTATATGGGGTCCGTATTGATAGACTTAGAAACTCAGGTCACTAGGTTTTCTGGTCTACGAGGGTCTTCTAAGGCCTGTAGAATTTTCCACGAGACGTAATTGCCCCTCATATGAAATTTTAGAAACTTGATGTTTTTGAGAACCCATCAGATTAGACCTTCTACTAGTCGTAGAATATTTTACGGCTTATAGACAGGTCTCGTGGATCCCTGTCTGCAAAAGTCTAGACACTAGAATCAACTATGACTCAGTCTATGACTTAGTAGATCCTTCTACGAGTTGTACCTGGTCTCGTACATGCCATTATAGTAAAAAAAAAATTATGGACACTATTTTATAAGACCCTTCTATGACTCATAGTTTTCACTATGGCCCATTGAGGTGCTTTCGTAGACCCATCTGTAGCCAAGTCTGATATATTGTTTCACTTCGTTTTTTGACCTATGGGGCTAACCATGTTGTGTAAATGTGTATGTTTTAGGTACTATGACCCCAAATCTGAGATATGAAGACATTCGCACCATTCAGAAAAGGCTCATAGATGAGACCTCGGGGGAATATGAGACCCTTGAGGTTATTGGATCAGTCAAGGAGCTATGCGTCCGACATGACCCGGATGCGGATAGACCAGAGAAACGAGCTACCACAAGACTTGGGCAGACCTAGACCCGGGCCATTGTTGTTCGCACTCCCCAATATAACGATAGAGGCAACAATAATAGCAGTTCCATTCAGATGACTCCGTCCAGAGAAGAGTCGGACTCAGAGTCAAGATCCGGCGACTTGTCAGAGACAGAGTCCTCTGCCGCACCACCACATACATCACTATCACCTTTAGACACTCTCACTAGTCAGTGGTGTGTTGTGAGTATGCAGGGCATCTATATAGGGGCGTGCAGAGTAATAAGCGGGGCAAACCATCCCGCTCCATTTATGAGGCACCCCGGTTATCTCCTCCTGATTAGACAGTGTCCCCAATCTCCAGGACACCATCAGTAGATACGGCCTCCAACAGCTGACTAAAGCACTAAGGAGGTACTCTACGACCATAGTATGAGAGTGTTCTGCATCATATATAGTCCTCAGCACTCTTCCCATGGGAAGAAGCCTCTTGCTCAGCACAGACTGATGCATACTGGAGTGAGGGGCGGACAGGTGGAATCTCGGAGATTATCATCCGTCACATGTTGTTTGGGCCTGAGTTCCCAGCCCCAGATTCACTATAGTATATGACCGTAGAGTTTGGCAGGCCAGGGACCTGGGTTTGATGAGAGACTAGAGTCGCAGAGATAGCTTGATGAGATAGGTGGAAAGTTTGATTGATGAGTAGGGCCCGGACCCTGTATCGGTAGCCACTCCTTCTGAGGCCATTGTGAACGCCTCCCTTAGTTTCCCTGCCAAATTTTATTGGGTAGTTGTTAGGTCACAAATTTGCCGATGCTTGTAGATAATATATTGACGCTGGAGTGTGCAATTCTAGTTGCCAACATCTTGGATGGCTATTAGATAGATTGGGCTAGCCTCATCACAGAGCAGATTCAGGAGGTGGCCTTGAAATGGTTTACATCCATCCGTTTTCCATGCTTAATCTACAGACTCTTTCTAAAGTCGAAGGTGGAGAGTCTACATCAGCTAGACTCAGTGATAAGGTCCAGTGCACTTTGGATACCAGCCCGATCGCACTTTGGCTAGAACCGCACCAGCCAGCTCTTATACGAGAGATGATTGCAATAGCTCCACCTCCTGAGGTTCTTTCTACCACAGCTACTGCTGTTGCTATAGAGGAGAGGCCCCCACAGACTGAGACAGATGCGGAGAGCGGGCCCATTACTACTACTCCTGCACCAAAGGCCACTCTTACATAGACAATACCTGCTAACTTTATTTATGTGTCTGCAACATCCATTCAAGCCATAGTGCATCGATTGGCTTATACTGAGTCTCAGTTGACTCAGTTAGTTCAGTAGCGCAGGCCCTAGGTCTGCCAGGCTATTACAGAGTTTGAGAGATACATGCAAGCATACATGGTCACCACTACCCAAGACCGACTTTCAGACGTTGATGGCCGCATTAATGCTTTCAAATTGAGGGTCCAGCAGAGCCTGAGTATAACATGACAGCAGATATGATGGCTCTATAAACGAAGATCTAGCAGCTCTGCGCCGATGTGGCAGCAGCCTTGGCCACACCGATGACATTCCCACATACTGTGCTCTCGATGAATGTGGTGTATCTATTTACCCCTAAGGAACTTGACAACCTTCTACGGGAAGAGGCCCTGCATTGATGATGATCTAGATACAGTGCGATTTCATGTGGGGCTGATATAGTAGGAGGAACTACAACTTGTCATGAGGCAATCAAGAGAGGAGGAGGAGGTATGACAGGCTCGTGAGCTCTAGAGGGTGAGGGGTGCTGGCCTCTTCGGTTATGGTTCTACCATTGAGGAGGCCACCATGCAGGTTGAGAGTGACCAAACTAAGCCACACACTAGCGCTTAGGCCCCCAGGTATGTCTTTTTTGACCCTAATGCTTTATTTTGCATTTTTTGTTGTGGACAATGCACCTATTTTTCGATGGGGTGTGGGTAGTGATAGGCCTCAATGAAGTCTGAGTAGCCTTGGCCTATAACTACCCAAAATTTTGAATCCTTGGGGTTTTCTTTCCTTTGTTCTTTCTCCCCAAGAAAATTTAATTTCTGTTGAACCGGCATATTTAGGATGTGTAGGTAGTATTGGTAGCATATTGTACTAATATTTGTGACATATATATATTTTCACGCTTTTTTGTGAAAAATGATATGTACCAAATTTTTTATTAGTTACTCTAGATAGCAACCACACATGTTAAATTGTGTCGACAGTGCCTATTCTGATATAAGGATAAAATTGAGATGAAAAGCATGATCTGAGAGTAGTGCAATTCATGATCTGAGAGTAGTGCAATTAGTGCTATGTGAGTATGAGGTTAATTTGCTAAATTCATGTATTGTGTTTCAATTCAGAACTTGCCCTGTTGCTCTGATTTAGACTTTAGGTTAGTTGGTTAGGAAAGAATCTTAGGTCATTGTTCATAACAGTCCACTTAGCCTAAATGACCAACAAAATATGTGAAAAATCTCTTGATCCTAATGTTTGAGCCCTACATGTATCTTTTCTTTGTAAAAACCTAAGTAAGCTAGCCTTATTAGATGTAAAATCTTGAAATTGGCTTTGGTCCTTTCTTGAACATTGTGCATCTTGACAGAGGCAAAAAGCTTAAGTTGGGAGTGGCTATCAAAAGTGGTCCTGGTTTTGAGGTTGGATAATGTGCACCTCAACTCAGGCTAAAACCCTAAGTTGAGGGTGGTTGGTGTAAGTGTAAAACACAAAATGAGGGGGGAAAGTCAGTGATACACGGAAATGGAGAAAACAGTGTATACTGGTGCAAGAAAAATGAGTGATGCCTTAGCTGTAAATCAAAAAGAAAAATTCTGTTAAAATACAAGGCAAAAAGTTGGAAAATTATAAGAAAACACCTAGGAAAGCTTGAAATAGGAGAAAGGAAGAATGGAATGAAAAGTAACAATGTTGGTGTAACGACCTGGCCCAACACTGCGAGGTATTGTCCGCTTTGGACACCGTGGCGACGCGCCACGCGTACCCGCACGGATTTGTCCTCTTGGGTTACCCCAAAAGGTGCCTCACAAGTTAGATCCAAGCCTCTACTAATATAGCCCAGTAACTCCCCCTCTTTTTCCGATGTGGGATTCGCCTAAGTGAGCCAAGGCGACGCGCCAAGCACTCACCCCCCGTAGGGACTCAGCGTCCTCGCTGAGGTTTGCCCCACCATCGTACTAGCAGAGGGTCGGCTCTGATGCCAACTGTAACGACCTGGACCAACACTTCGAGGTATTGTCCGCTTTAGACACCGTGGCGACGTGCCACACGTACCCACACGGATTTTTCCTCTTGGGATACCCCAAAAGGTGCCTCACAAGTTAGATCCAAGCCTCTACTAATATAGCCCAGTAACTCCCCCTCTTTTTTCGATGTGGGATTTGCTTAAGTGTGCCAAGGCGACGTGCCAAGAACTATATAACCTGCCTCTGAACAATAAGATCCCATCAAGAGAAAGCTCAAATGGGGTCTGCTCCTTCTCCAAGGCTAGGCCCCTCTATCGGACTAGGATAGGATCCTCATATTTCCTCCTCTTAATTTCTGCTACAATAGAAGATTCAGCTATACCTCGGATAGAAACTCCGGATGTTGCAGGTTTGCGGCAGCAGGTTGTGGGCAAAACTTACATTGTTAGTATGACATTTGAGGACGAATGTTCTTAAGGGGGGGAGAATGTTAGAACCCGTAAGATAGAACCCGTAAGTCCTTAATCGGTTCTGCACGCACTTCTTTGCTTATGTGAATTTATAGGAGAGCTACCACAAATACTTATAGTTATCTAGCGGAACTGGCAGAACTTAATTTGGAGTTAAATGAAGAGTTTAATTCAAAAGTTGCATTTTTAGTTGCTATTGGAGCCAAAGTTTGACTTTTGGTCAACAAGCGGGATTTGGAAGCTCGAATTGGAATTTTGAAAATTTTAATACTTCCAAATGGTCAAACTAATGCTAGAAAAGGTTTCGCGGCAATTTTTAGAGCTTCTGAGAATATTTTGAGTTTTGAGTCCGAAATTAGTTTAAATGAGGTTTCTCAGACTTTAGGGTGAAGGAGAACTCAATTACAAATTCTGATATCTTCATTGGATCCGGAACGTTGAGTTTGGGCTAGGAGGACCTTTCGTTCAGTTCCCGAGGATTCCGAGTGTGTTTTGGTCTCCTTAGTAGTTTTCGATATTGGAAATGGGACCCACATTGGAATAAAATGACCTCGTATGAGAATTGACCTCACCAATGAGTCCGAAATGTCATTTCTGATCAAATTTCATATATGGATCATATGTTTTCAACTTCGTATGAGGTCGGAGCACGGAATCTAAGTTTGAGAGTTTTCTGAAAAATCTTAAGCGGGCGACGACGTGGACCAATAGAATCCTGCCACGTGGCAGGATTGTTCATAAAATCTGCAAATCTGCAGATTGTAGAAGAACGTTCCAGTTTTTTTCCAACTTTGAAACTTCCATTTCTCTCTCAATATTAATCCGATTTGAGTGATTCAAAAGACAAAATTGTATATTTTTCTGAGAAGAACAACCTGAGAGCTTCAGAATTTGTGCTTGCTACTTTGTTTGAGGTAAAAATCATGGTTTTGCTGCTGCGTTTTTATTTTTCTGAAAGCTTTAAATTGCGATTTTTTCCTCATATTAGCTCCGTTTTTGAAATGGTTTTCGCCACTGAATTCCTTATCACTTGGGGAATATTTTCATATATAAATTTCTAGATTCCGGCGACATTTTCCGGCGACGAAAGTTTGGATCATTTTACCCTTTTCACTGAATTGATTGACTTTTGGTGTCGTTAGCTTTGTTTATATAAATTAATGCTTGTGGGTGTGTTATATTGAAAGTAGAAACATGAAAAGGGTCGATAGTTAGTTTAAATGGTGAATTTGGAATTTGGGATTTTAAATGGGAACAAGATTGAATATGAAGATATATTGGTGTAAAGTTATGTGTTTATGTTTAGTTGTCATGGAAATAATCTTTGTGGGGTGAAAGAAATGTTGGAAAAATTATGTGAATGTACATGTGAAAGTTTGCTTGAATTGGAGGCCCTTAGATAGTATAATGTTGCGTTTTAAAGTTGGGTGTTTGCGTTGGGCGTTAGAGGGATGTAGTGCAGTCCTTGGAGTATACAGGGAGGCTCGAATATGGTAGATGTGTGTATAAATGTGTGCTGCCCTGTTTTGTAAATTACACCAAAATAGCATTTTTTTTGTGGTGTTGGGATGTTGTGATGGCATTGGAGAAGGTTTAATGATGTTGTAGGTTGTTGTTGTTGTTATTGATTGATTATTTGAGCCGAGTTGAATTCTTGGGGCGGCGTATATTGAGGGGAGATGTTGCCGAAATTTTTATAAAATTTGGAACAAAGGAAGTTAGGATTTAAGAACCGATATGGTTACTAATCATTGGCGTTATTGTAATTTGTGTAGATGTTGGACATCCGGAGGCATAAGTCAGATTGGTTTGGCGTTAGAATTAGTTGGAAACACTAATTGAGGTATGTAAAGTTTTTCCTATCTTCGGCATGAATTAGTATGTAAAGATGTCCTACTTCTTGGCATGAATTAATTAGCTTAGTCAACGTTGTATGTTTGAAAAATCCCTTTTTCCTTTACAATTTAGGTCCAAATACAATCTGTGTTCAGTTTTGGCTAATCTTATGACAGATTTACTTTATCCTTAATTTTTGAGTTTTAGAATCCACGAGTAGTGTTCGTTTGATCGAAAGTTAAATAGCTTGGAAAGCTACAAGTTCAATTTGTTCCGAAATCACCTTTAAATGTGAATTTGAGCAACCGTGGCAA
>JAPFFP010047433.1:0-10366 GCA_026153255.1 Solanum medicagineum | reverse complement strand
AATTGGGAAATTGGGGTAATATGTGTCTAGGTGCCCCTATCGGGCACTGGTCATGACCCTAGGTTGGGATGTGACATGGCCTCATCATCACATCTAACCCAAGAACGGAAAGTACTCTAATAAAAACATCAATGAAGTGATGAAGATATTATAGAAAAATCTCCAAAGACCAAGTTTGGAAAATAAAATACTCAATGATACTCTACTCAATGCCTATGAAGTCTCTACCTCTAAACATCTAGATGCTACCATAACAAGGCTGTCACGCCTCGGATGGGACCTAAGACGTTGTCGGCACCTAGAGACTATTGCTAGTGCCCAAGCGAACCACATTGCCTCATCACATTCATTCAATCAATAATCTTCTAGTCAGTGGAAAATAAGGAAAAATAAATGGGCACATCTCATCTTCTAGTCTCAACAATAATGTAGAAAAAGGCTTAGTAAAAAAAACTAACTCACAATCTGGAATATCAACATTTGACTCTAGTCTATGAAGCGTCTATCACTATTAAATGGCAACAATGACAGACCCATGGCTATCTCAAGTCAAACAAAAGATAAGCAAATCTAACTCTAAAGTATGATGAAAAACAATGTAATGAATCCTCCGAAGTAGGGGAGGATCACCAATCTGCTGAACGCTCAAAGATCTTCAATGATTTGCCTGCTGACGAACTTTATAATGTGTAACATTATCATAATATGATGTCGTCCAGAAGGGGACGTCAGTATTTGGAATGTACTGGTATGTAAAATAGCTGAGTGAAATCGAAACAGGTAGAACAATGTAGAGATAATATCAACTTAACATACAAAGCAATTAACATGCAAAATGTCTATCTAAAGCAAGAATAAAAAGTAGACAATTGACCCATCAACTCATCAATCAACTCAAACTCGCCTTAGAAGGACTCATGTCAACTCACCTTATCATATCCCGACTCAGAGTACTCAAGGTAGGAACTTTTTAGGAGTTTCTCTTATCCGACAATAATCACTTATGAGCCAGTGATTGTACAATAAGCCATCGTTGTTGCCACAGATGTACCATACATGCAAGGTAGGGGATGAATCGAATCCATTAGGGACCCAACTATCTGTTAAAGTTAAGTCCTCTATTATTTCAGGGACTCTATCCAGAGGGAACCATAATGAGACGTAATGGTTCTAATCCTCACCTACGTTTGGCTACATAGTTTGACAAGTGCGAGTTGGACTAACTCTTACTCTTTCGGTGCTCGATACTCCTCACATGGCTCAATTCTCATAAACAATCCATCCAGTCAATACATCTCAATTGAATCATCTCAACTCACCTAATTATAACACCCCACATCTTACAACAAGAGTTCTATACAAATGAAACATGATATGGCTTTTCACATTAGCACCAATTTTTAAAAAGTGCTTGAATCTCGAATTAGAGGGCGATATGTATATCTAACGCTAAAGAGGGTTGAGTGCAAATAAGTTTTAATTCAAATGGAGGAGATCACGACCTTAAATGAAGTGATGGAAGTGAGGTGCTTGTAGGACTTAGTAAGCTAGCAGGTGAGTCACCTACTTTCTTAGCTTAAATTTTCTAGCTAAATGGATACGAGGCCCGATGTCGACTTTGTCCAATTTAGATTATGAATAAAGTCCGTGTTAAGAGTGCAAATTTCGCCCGTGGTTTACCATCATAAATGGAAAATACTTACAGCACAAGATGAATAATAAAAGGGCCCAAGTACATCAAAATCCACTTGACTAATTGGGCCCAAAACTAAGTAAGGAGAAAAGGGAAAAATGGGCAGCCAAGGCCCAACAAATTTGAACCCAATAAGGCCTTAGTGAAAGGGGAAAGAATCTGCATCACCAACTAAGTAAAGTAAGGCTATAAATTCCTTAGTAAGTTTGCCAAAGTCCCCCGATAAAAAGGGTTTAAAACAGCTCCCATAAGCCATTCTAAGTTGAACAAAAAAAATCACATTGTCTTCCAAGTTTTCTCTCAACTCTTTCTTAACTTTACAAGCAGCGATAAGAGACTTTTAGGGTTCTTGGAGAAGCCCTACACCTTCAAGGTAAAGTTAAGTGATTATAGTTGTGTGTTTAGTAAGGTGTCTTCATGAAAAACAAGAGACTGTGTTGGTTAGGTATATGCGGAAAATTTGGACATTTTTTCTTGTCTATTTGGAAGATTTTCTCTTTTTGGTTGGATTGATTATGAAGGAAGGCTACTATTCTTAATGAATATTGGTTCTTTAATGATGTATAAAGGCTGCTGCACCACTTTTACAGTCCGCAAAAGTGAGTTCTTATAGGATATCGCAATTGTGTTCTTAGTACGAACTTGTTGGCTGATGGATGGAAGGCTATTGCCTCACGTCCTTCATGACTACTTTGGTACTATTATAAGACTGTTTTAAGTTAGTTTTTATGTATAGATTTGTTGAGGATAGTTTGGGTAAAGTTGAAATATGTTCGGGATTTTCGATGTCAAATTGTAGCGAAGGGGTGTAACGTTATGCCGTCTATTTGTATGTTCCGTAGAATTGGTGTGTGTTGTGCTCTATGGGCTGTTGTAAGACTTTTATGGAACTAAAATAGGATTCACATGATATGTGTATGAGAATGTGCATTATAAAATACGATTAGGGGCAGAAAGGTTGAAAGAATACGCTCGGGTTTACAATTATACGCTTGCTGTCGGTATGTTGTTTTTTCTATGAGATTGGGCTGCCAAGATATATCTATTTGCTGCTAATGCTAGTTTTATTACCTACTATGTTGTAGATAAATATTTGGAGGAAGGGAAGGTTATCTCGAGGTAATAGCAAGGTCGTACAACAAGGTATGTAAGGCTACTTGATTTCGTATTTTTTGGCATGAAACATAGATCCCTCCTTGGCACATAAAGGGACTTACCAACTCCGACACAGCTATTAACCATGTGTCAACTCTTTCACATGTTCATATGCTTCCATACATAGTCATCTTTAAATCTTCATACATACTTGGATATCAAGATACACGAATTCGTTCTACTAAATAATGTTCATGTGTTATTCTACCTCCTATGCATTTCATTATTTGTGTAACTTACTCCTTTCATTGTGGTGTAGTCTTTTGTGATTATTTACATGTCATATGTTGTATCTACAGTCCTACAACTCCAATATTATGACCACCAAAAGAATCATATCAAAGGTAATTGAAAGATAAAGTAAAGTATATTACTTATTGATGGGTGGTAACCCGAGGGGTGGAAGAATCACCTAGCCAGGGTCGATCCTATCATGGGGGGTAACCCAAGGGGTTAAAGGAAAAGCCTAGCCAGGGCCAATCCCGATGTAGATTTACCACTGATCAGCTGGTCATTTATATTACATGTTGTGCACAGATTATACAGTAAATGTAAAGTAATAAAATGAACATAAAGTACATGATCCCACAGTATAACTAAAGGTGGTCTCTTATCCTACACTAGTGCATAGTTCCATTTGAGTTGTTACTTCATATACAGTATTTCCTACCTTACCTATTTAGTACATTATCTCATACTACCGTCCCTTACAGGAGACCTGTATTTCATGTTGCAGGTACAGGTGCTAGTAGATCTCCCCAGTAGGAGTACCGGATATCTAGTTGTTGTTACCAAGCTCCAGGTTACTTCGCAGTTTTATGTTTCTAGAGCTTATAATTTTGTATTGTATAGTTAGTCTAGGCGGGGCCTTTCTCGACCCTTATTAGATACTTTTCCTTATCAAGAGGCTTTGTAGACTATGTAAATTAAAGTGTGGTCATGTCTCGTACTTTAAACACCGTGTCCCCAATGGCCTAGCCATATGCATTTCCTTCTGGCTTGTTATCACTGTTTATTTTCTTAAAGGCATGTCAAATTTACAAATCCCTTATAATATGCATAGAAAGTACATGGATACAGGTTAGTTCTCCTGAGTCTCATCGGCAACGGGTGCCAGTCTGCTCTAACGTGACTTTGAGCGTGACACTTATAAAGGCTCTTATCAATCAATTAAACCAATCAAACCATCTCAATCAACCTTATGGAGGCTAATCTTTCGGTCAGACTTGTAGAGACTATAATCATCTCATCAATCAACATCTCAATCAAAAAACTCAAGGATTTGAACAATCATTAGGGAACAATCGATCGAAAAAATCGTTAGAGTTCATTTATGGAAACTCAGAGGACTTGTCAAGTTCTATCAACTCATCATCATTCTAACATCTCAATCTCAATCACAATCACAATCACATTCTCAATCAAGGTTCTAGACTCAATCCCTATGTTCTTTCATGTAATTTTTAAGAAATAATAAGTAGGGTTTATGCAGTAATTCATGTAAAACATTCAATTCCCGAAAACAAGATTGTGATGATCATCAACATATGAAAATACATGTAAAAATCATAATCTTTTCAAGAAAATAATCAAAAATCATGCATTTAAGCTCAAAAACCTTCAATTCTCATCTAAAACCTCTTATGGGGCACATGAGAGAACAATCTCATGCTTTCATTTAGCTTTACATACCTAGAATGAAGCTATTCAAAACACCCTTCAAGAGTTCTCCTTGGATTCTCCAATCTTACGTTCTTCTTTCTTCTCTCTCAAGGCCCAATTTTCAAGTGTGATGAAGGACTTAGAATAGGGTTTTTGAGCCTACTATCAAAATGACCTAAAGGGGTCGTGGGTTAAGTTTAAAAAAGGCAGGGAAAAGTGTAGAATGCCCCTCAAAAGATTTAAAATTTTAAACAGGTCGGGATAACAAGTCCCCGATGCGGACCTTCCGTGCACATGTGAATTTCAAAAATTCAATCCCGACGAAAAATTGAGAAAATATATAAGTTTTGGTCCGTGTCACCGAGCTGTCCCGTACCCTCACTGTTTTGGGTCTGTGATAGGTCCGCGTCGCAGCCCTGTCACGTACCCTTACTATTTCTTGTCAATTTTGTGAAATTAAATTTTCAACCTAGTTGCTCCTAAATCAGGTCGAGACCACTTTCTGACTCGATATTTCACGCTGGTCGCAAATCTAGTTTGGATTTCCCATCCGAGCTTGGGAAGACGGATTACGCGCACTTCTACATTCCAAGGATAATTTTGATAATTTTTACCGGGTGTTACATCATATCCCTCTTGGGATCATTCATCCTCGAATGATTAGTAGTGCGAATATCAAGGCACGAATAGACTCAAGACTCCTCGTAACATTCAATCTATCAATCTGTCTTTCAACTCCTCAATTCTATTAACAATCTCTATTCGGACTCGCGAATAGACAATCAAGAAAAGACAATCAATCTGGTCAAGGGTAAAGAATTTACCTTCGATATCCTCATCCATTGGCATGAATAGAGGCAGATATTTTTCTTTCATCTCTTCCTCAGCTTCCCATGGGGCCTCCTCAACGAGTTGATTCCTCCACAGGACTTCGACTGAGGCTATCTCTTTAGTTCTCAATCTGCGAATCTGACGATCAAGAATTTGGACCAGATTTTCTTCATAGGTCAAATCATCCTCCACTCCGATGCTCTCTATAGGGATTACCAAACTAGGATCTCCCAAGCATTTCTTCAACATCGACATGTGGAACACCGAATGAATACCATCTAACTCGGAAGGCAACTCTAATTCGTAGGCAACCTTCCTGATCCTCTTTACAATCTGATAGGGTCCAATATAACGTGGACTCAATTTACATTTCCTCCCAAATCTCATGACACCTTTCATAGGTGACACTTTCAAATATACCCAGTCATCCATTTCGAACTCCAAATCTCTCCTCCTCGTATCGGTGTAGGATTTCTAGCGATCTTGCGCAGTCTTCAATCACTCTCTAATGATCTTAACCTTATACATTGCTTGATGGACCAGGTCAGGCCCAACCTACTCTGCTTTTCCAACCTCAAACCACCCAATTGATGATTTACACCTCCTCCTATATAAAGCTTTATAGGGGGCCATCTGGATACTTGCATGATAACTATTGCTATATGCAAACTTAATTAACGGTAGGTGCTCAGCCCAATTTCTTTTGAAATCAAGGAAGCAACCTCTCAACATATCTTTTAACGTCTGAATTGTACACCCTACCTGGCCATCGGTCTTTAGATGAAAGGTTGTATTCAAATTCACCATCGTACCAAATCCTTTCTAAAATGATCTACAAAATTTGGAGGTGAATTGGGCTCCTCTATCCGAGATGATGGACAAGGGCACTCCATGAACCTCACAATCTCTTGGATGTACATCTTAGCGTACTCATTAGTGTTAGTTGTTTTAACTGCTAAGAAGTGAGCCGATTTAGTAATCCTATCCAAAATCACCCATATCAAATCATGTTGTTTTCGAGACCTCGATAGACCAGTAATGAAGTACATATTGATCATCTCTCACTTCCAGTCCAGAATCTCAAAGTTTTGAGCTAATCCACATGGCCTTTGGTGCTCAACTTTCACTTGCTGACGTTTCGGGCACTTGGAAACAAACTCGCCAATATGTCGTTTCATTCCACTCCACTAATAGACTTCTCTCAAGTTGTGGTACATTTTGGTAGAACCAGGATGAATGGAATACCTAGCGCTATGAGCTTCAGCCTTGATTCTATCTTGTATACCATCAACATCTGGGACGCACAATCTACTTTGGTACCTCAACACCCCATCTCCCCTTTTAGAGAAGACCATCACTTTTTGTTTGTGGACGACCTCCTTCAATTGGAGCAGGACAGGATCTCGGTCTTGCTTTTCCTTCTCCTCTACCACAAAGTATAAAGTAGAGCCATTCTAGATATCAACTGCTCCTTTATCATTCTCCTCAAGTTGAAATCCCAATCGAGCTAACCGATGCACTTCTTTAGATAGCTCCTTCTTCCCCTCCTCAATTTGGGTCATGCAGCCATTGACAACCTGCTAAGGGCATCAGCAACAATGTTAGCTTTTCCTGGATGATAGAGAATGCTCATGTCATAATCCTTGAGCAACTCAAACCATCTTCTCTGTCGCAGGTTGAGCTCTTTCTGACTGAAGACATACTGTAAGCCCTTGTGGTCCCTGAACACATCCACATGTACTCCATAAAAGTAGTGATGCCATATTTTGAGTGCAAACACCACTACCACCAACTCAAGATCATGGGTTGGAAAATTCTTCTCATGAATCTTAAGTTCCCTAAAGGCATAGGCTATCACCTTCCCTCTCTGCATCAACAAACATCCCAGTCCAACTCTTGAAGCATCACAATAGATCACAAAATCTTCTGTTCCATCGGGCAAGATTAGGATTGGTGCAGTAGTCAGTCTAGTCTTTAACTCTTGAAACTTTTCTCACACTTATCGGACCACTGAAACTTGATATTTTTCTGAGTCAACTTTGTCAATAGTGTGGATAAGGAAGAAACTCCCTCAAAAAATCAGCTGTAGTAGCCTGCCAACCCTAAGACACGCCTTATGTCAGTTGGAGAGGTTGGTCTAGGCGAGTTCTTAACCGCTTCAATCTTTTGAGTATCCACTCGAGTACCATCATTAGAGATAATATGGCCTAGGAAAGCCACAGATTTAAGCCTGAATTCACACTTCGAAAACTTTGCATACAACTCAAGGTCCTTAAGGTTTAGAGGACGATTCTGAGGTGATTTGGATGCTCCTCTTCATCTCTTGAATACTACAAAATATCATCAATTAACACAATCACAAACATATCCAAATATTGTTGGAAGACCCTATTCATCAAATCCATAAAGGTTGCAGGTGCATTCGTCATCCCAAAGGACATGACCAAGAACTCAAAATGGTCATATCTAGTCGTAAAGGTTGTGTTTGGAATGTCACAATCCCTTACTTTCAACAGATGGTAACTAGATCGAAGGTCTATCTTTGAGAAACAAGAGGCACCCTAAAGTTGGTCAAATAAGTCATATATCCTTGGGAGAGGATACTTGTTCTTTATGGTGACCTTGTTCAGTTGCCTATAGTCAATACACATTCTGAGAGACCCATCTTTCTTTCTCACGAATGGGACAGGTGTACCCTAAGGAGAAACACTCGGCCTTATGAAGCCCTTCTCTAACAAATCTTTTAACTGCTCTTTCAATTCTTTCAGTTCAGTGGGGGTCATCCTATAAGGAGGAAATGAGATAGGCTGGTTATCAGGAAGAACATCAATCCTGAAATCAATCTCCCTATCAAGACGAACTCTGTGCAAATCTTCAGGAAAACATTTCTGGAAACTCATTCATGAATGGAACTGACTCAAGAGTTGGGGACTCAACATCATCGGACTTAAATCACACAAGGTGTTAAATACACCCCTTAGCAATCATCTTTCTGCTCTAAGATAAGAGATAAACTTTCCTTTAGATGCTATGAAATCACCCTTCCATTCTAGAACCAGTTCATTTGGAAATTGGAACTTAACGGTTTAGGCTCTACAATCAACAGAGGCATAACAGGCGTGGAGCCAATCAATGTCGAGAATTAAATTGAAATCAGCCATATCTAACTCAATCAGATCTATCATAGTACCACTATAATGGATGGACACTACACAAGCTCTATAGACTCTCTCAGCTCGCATAGACTCACCCATTGGAGTAGAAATATCAAAGAGTCCAAGAATACTCTCAAGGTTCTATCAAATCTACAGGTACAAAAGATAATGTGGCACTAGGATCCATCAACACATAACAATCAAAAGAAACAACTTGAATCATACATCCCCATCCTCTCTCTCATATCAGCAACCATATCCAGAGCATAGTGGGATAATTGCGTGAACTTCAGCCCATACCCTTGTACAGTCATAGTGCCCTGTTTCAAGTTCAAAAACTCCCTCACCTTCACCTATCTCCTCTCCCTTGGGAAGAAACATCCCAAGAAAGCTTCCTCGAACAAACCCCAAGTCATCACAGGGGCATTCTCCCCTATACACTTCTCTCGCAGGTCGTACCACAGTCAAGTGACCCCCTTTAGTTGATAAGCAGCCAACTCCACTCTATTAGCATCAACCACATGCATCACTTGGAACACTTTTGGGAGTTCCTCTACGTAGCTCTCAGGATCCTCAGTGGATGCAAACCCTGTGAACACAGACGGATTCATCCTCAAGAATTCCCAGACTCCAGAAGTATCATGTGAACCCTGTCGGGCCGCTCCTTGTCTTGCAGCAGGTGGTGTGACCACCTGGGCTAGAGTTTGGATAGCCTGGTGAAGCTCAGCGTTGGAGACCTCATCATCTGGGGGCTGCACAACAAGGACAACTTGAACTATTGCTCCGATACAAATTCTGTCACACACCGGAAGGGCACCCAAGACATGGCCAACACCTAGAGGTCATTGCTAGTCCCTAAGCGAACCACTTGGCTTCATCACATTCATTCAATCAAAAATCTTCTAGTTAGTAGAAGATAAGGAAAAATAAATGGGCATATTTCATCATCTAGTCTCAACAATAATGTAGAAAAAAGCTAGTAAAAAAACTAACTCACAATCTGGACAATCAACATTCTACTCTAATCAATGAAGCCTCTATCATTATTAAGTGGTGCCAATGACAGACCCATGGCTACCTCAAATCAAATAAAAGATAAGCAACTCTAACTCAAAGGATGATAAAAAATAATGTAATGAATCCTCTAAAGTAGGGGAGGCTCACCAATCTGCTAAACGCTCGAGGATCCTCAATGATTCGCTTGCTGACGACCTCTATCCTGCTTATCTATATCATAAGATGATGCAGTCCAAAAGGGGACGTCAGTACTTGGAATGTACTGGGGTATGTAAAATAGTTGAGTGAAACTGAAACAGGTAGAATAATATAGAAACAATATCAATTCAACATAGAAAGCAATTAACATGTCAAATACCTATCTAAACCAAGAATAAAGAGTGGACAATTGACCTATGAACTCATCAATCAAATCAAACTCGCCTCAAAAGGACTCATCTCATCATATCCTATCTCATCTCATCACATCTCGACTCAAAGTACTCAAGGTAGGAACTTTCTGGTAGTTTCTCTTATCCGAGAACAATCACTTATGAGCCAGTGATTGTACAACAAGCCACCATTGTTTCTGCAGCCGTCCCATACTCGCCATAATGTTTATAGATGACATTTTGGTACATTCAAGATCAGAGGAGGACCACGCAGATCACTTGCGACAGGTGTTATAGACTCTTCATGATAGAAAGTTGTATGCCAAATTTTCTAAATGCGAATTTTGGCTAAAGTCAGTGGCATTCTTGCGTCATATTGTGTCTGATGAGGGAATAAGGGTTTATTCACAAAAGATAGAAGCTGTGAAAGATTGGCCAAGACCAACAACACCCACAGAAGTTTGGAGCTTCCTAGGTTTGGC
>JAPFFP010047432.1:0-10366 GCA_026153255.1 Solanum medicagineum | reverse complement strand
GATACTCTAATCATGCACCAAAAATATACTTAGGTTCAAATTACACGACATCCACAACAAAATTTCCCCATTTGGATAGCTAAAGAAAAATGGGGTCTAACAATTGATCCATAAATTCTTTTTTCTCTTACAAGAAACTGAAACCCTCTTCAACTAAGTTGCAACAATGCAACCCACTAAAATAATCCAACAAGAATTAGCTTAGACTTCACACTTCTATCTTAGCTATCTCAAGTTATGGATACAAAGCAAATCACAATGAAACTTTAAATCAAAACACCAGATTCCTTTATAGATAAGGATCTGGTTTACATCAAGGCACACAAAAATAAAATTAAAGAAGGCTTGAAATGAACTGAAAGCTTGAATGTCATGGTTGTTCTTTAGTGAATTTCAGAAAGCAAAGATTTCTCAGTTGTGGATATTGGAAGTGGTGATAATCTCTGCATACTCCTTTTTGCAATATATATCTAAACAATTGATGTAAATAATCACTTTTTGGGACCACACAACTTAGAATTAATAATATTATTGGTCAGTAGGCCTGCCACTTTGCAAAAACTCGAGCACTAACCAAGTTTACTATTTGCAGTACACAATGTCACTTTCAATTAGAGACTAGTACAACTGGCACTTACTCTAAGATGGGATCAGATCCCATCTCAGAGTTTGTCAATTCATCAAAACTTTTCATACTAATAGTAGATTTGTCCCACTTAAATAACGATGGTTCAACAATGAGTCACCATCCAGTATGTCCAGTTGTCAAGTTCAGGGTTTCCCATACAATAAACAATTAAAGGTCGTTTGATACAAAAATAAATAATGCAGGGATTAGTAACGCAATAATGCAAAGATTACTAGAGCAGGTATTAGTAATGTAGGGATTATTTTTCATCAAGTGTTTTATTCATTGTTTCCCATCTAATCTCGTTCTTGGTTTAAAACTCTACAAAAAGCTTATTTCCAATTATATCCTTGGATTATTATGGAATTTTCTATTTCATGTAATTAGACCAAAGTAGATTATTCTTTTGTGGCTTCTAACTAGTTAGGAGAACAATAATTTTGTCATCATATTTGTTATTTTCTCACTTGAATTATCTTAGAATAATAATTGTGATCTTAATAAATTCATCACTAATAAAACATTAAGTTTTAATTTAATAAAGATAGACCATTTATTGTTAAAATCGAAAAGATGACAAATAATCATAAGATTGACAATTTTTATTTACACATAAAAAATTGGAAGTTATAATTTTTTGATGTAGTATTTATATGTTACAAGATCACTCAACTTTGAGAATATATCTAACATCATCGGACTTTTTTTGTATCAATAAAATCACTCGACTAAATTAATTATAAAAAAAAATCACATGAAAAAATATTTTTTGTCTATTATGCAAATAAAATCGCAAATAAATAAAATTTAAAAATTTGACACGATAAATTTATTTATTTATATATTATGAATATATGAACCCGTAAACAGATAAATTTTGTAAGGTAATTTATTTCAATAAATTTACTAGTACAAAACTATAAATATAAAACATAAAATCAAGAAAATAAAAAAAATGTCAAAGAATTTGAATGATATTTTTAATTTTATGGTATTAAATTCAAGATACTAGGTATTAACTGATACATTAATTAATAAATACATGCCAAACACAATATTAATTAATACGAATAAATAATCTATGAATTACTTCTCCTAATACCTCTTAATTAACCAGCTAAGCTGTCGAAGCTTAACGAGAAAGAAGCCAAAAAAAGTGAAAAGTAAAAGAAAGAAGTAGACTTTGACAAGAGTGAAGCCATAGCCCTGAAACTAAAGACGTGGGGAGCTAACTAGAGTTAAAACATAGACTTGTATAATAACTGTGAGGGTTCATAGTATATCCAACAGATACTAAATCTAGCCAATCACAGCTAGACAACAACTCCTTAAACACATACCCTAGTTTCTATATACCTCATCTTACCCTTACCTATCTAATTATTGCGGTTTCATTGTCACTTCCCATATCCTCTCTCATCCAATTTTATGTACTTACTTTTTCAGACAACCTAACCTTTCCTTTCTTTTAACCTAAAAATCCTCTCTAATATTCAAATATATATTCATTTTTTTCCCATCATTTGTTATTCTATATTTATTATTAAGTACCTTTTTTTTTGGATCCCTCCCAAAAACCTTATCCAAATTGAAAATAATTTATTTTTAAAGTTTTCTTTGTATCGTTAATTATGAAATGATTCTTAACCACACAAATATCTAAGAATAATTTTAGACCACAAATTTCAAAAGTCTTCGATTTTTTTCCTTAAAACACCATATCAAGTTAAAGCATACCACATAACATGGGACGGAGGAAGAATTATTTAGCTTTTTTAACATTTAAATCACTTATACTTCTTCCATCTTATTTTATGTGGTACTATTTGGTTTTACACATTATTTAAAAAAAAAATTCTTTAAACTTATCAACTAAATCATCAAATATATGTGTGATTTTGAATCATTTCACTAAGAACGAAAAAATTAAAATTAAATTGTTTCTAATTATGATAAAAAGACATTCTTTTTGGGATGAACTAAAAGGAAAAGAAAGCAACATAAAATAGGAAAAAGAGAATAATAACTAGGGGTGATACAGTAAAATCATCACCTTTAACGAATGTGTCAAGTTAAACATGAATAAATGAAAAATGCACAAGGTTTTAATTAAGATTATTGTGCTTTGTAACTTTTCATTCTGATTTCGTCCCTATTTTCGTATTGATTCTTTTAGTCGGGCCAAATACGTATTTCCCATACTAATCTCCACCCATGTTTTACTTATTACATAATTCAAAAGAATAATATATATTTTTGTGTAAAAATAATTTACTTATATACAATTCTCACGGTTGGTTAGATGAACACCTTTCGTCGAATTTTTTTTTTTGAATATATTAGTTAAATATAGATATTTTAATATATATTAATTATTGAACACTTTTGATACAAAAATTACCACTAATATTCTAAAAGTATGAATATCTTTGACGAAAATGTTGGTTTCGCCACTAAACGAGAGGGGTGGGGTTGCGGGGGAGTAGTAGTTAGTTGTTTTTCATTTCACGAAAATAGGTTTTTGTTCATTTATATGCAAAGAAAAGTTCTTACCTTTCTAGGGTTCATTTTATGCCTTCTTTTGTGTGAGGGGAAAGAACAAAAGAAGGGGTTTCCATTTTTAGGTAAATTTAGAAATAAAAGATGGGAAGAGGGAAAGTGGAGCTAAGGCGTATAGAGAATAAGATCAACAGACAAGTGACTTTTTCTAAAAGGAGAAGTGGTTTAGTGAAGAAAGCTCAAGAAATATCTGTGCTTTGTGATGCTCAAGTTGCTTTGATTGTTTTCTCCCACAATGCTAAGCTCTTTGAATTCTCTTCTCATTCTTGGTATGTATACATCATTTCTACTCTTTCTCGCCATATTTTTCTTTTTAGTCCGTCTAAAATAATTTAATTTGAAAATATTTATTTTGAGACAAGGTTTTTGTAGAAACAGATTCTCTATCTGTATGAGAGGTGTAGTGGTAAGGTCTACGTACATTTTTATTCTCCCTAGACTCCACTTGTGGGATTCCACGGGTATGTTGTTGTTGTGCTAGAATATTTATTTTATATTTTAAAGAGTTTTTGTATATTAAACTTCATGTCAAATCTGATAACATCACTTAAAATAGGACGGATCGGAGAGTGTATCTTCTTTGTTTTCCCCAACAAATGGTCTCTATTAGGGTTTCTACTTGCTTATTTATACATTAATTCTTTCTTTTTTTCTATGTACGACTTGCTTGTTTTAGTAATTCTAGTTTTATATTTGATGACGAGTAGTGGCTTCTCTTGCTAGGCTTTTTGTTTGTTTGTTACAGTATTTTCTAATCTTGGATCTTCTTTTCTGTTTCTGCTTATGAGACTTGATTTTTGAGACGGGGATAAATATGGTAAAGTTTGTGTATATTTTACCTGCTCAAGCTCCACTTGTGAAATTTCACTGGTATGTTATTGTGTTTGGATCTTCTTTCCTATAGTGTAGTATTAGAGGCTAGAAACTAATGAAGTAAAATTTGAACCTTGTTTTTCATGATTGATCTCTTAGGACTTTGTTCAAAGGATTTCTCACTTTTGAGAAAGACAGGGCATGCATTTATATAGTTTTATATGGACTCGATTTGTTTTAATTTGTTTGCCTTATTTTAATTTATCATAAAGTTTTTGGAACCTTGTAGTTTTGAATGATTAAAGATATATAGAATTTACTTAAAAAAAATTTAATTATGTGCTTCTAAATATATTATGTGAAAATTTTAAACTAAAAAATTATTAGAAAAATAATATTTTTTGCGTAAAACTAAAAAAAAAAAATAAATTCAAATGGATGAAGTATTAATCTAGGAAAATTTACCCTTTTCGCATTTGCCTTAACATAAGTCAACCAAGGCATATGAAACTCAATTAGAAGTTAAAATGACCTCTTAATCAAATAGTAAATACTCATTCTTGTTTATTTGAAGTGAATTATTGGGGTATAGTTTACACATTTTTAAGAAAAATATTTAAGGCTAAAAATAAGAACTATGTTTCATATCTTCTCATTATTTTCAAACTTTCTCATGATAAAAAATGTATAGTGAAAAGCCTTATTACATAAATGATAAACATGAAAACTATCTTGATTTATTAAACTAAATTGTTTCTAGTATGGTGATAAAATAGAAAGTTTCTGATAAAATAGTACTTTATTTATTTCTCACACGTTGTGTGAAGCCTCAGCTAAAGTTGAATCTCACACAAATAAGCTCATTTTGAAGGTGACACTCTAAAGAAAATTTTCTCTATAGGTAGCCTCTGATAGAAGATAAAACAACTGCGCCCTAACCCATATTAATAAAATAGTATTCTCTTCATTTAAAAAAGGATGATCCAAAGTATAAAAGATTAAATAAAATTTTTAATCTTGTAATTTTAAATTACAGTTATATCAAATATACTAAAATATTCTTAAACTAGTGACCTAAAAAGTTTGAAACTAAAATTTTACCAAAAATTAAACAGATCAAAAAGAATAATACTCCCTTTGTCCCATTTTATGTGTCACTCTTTCCTTTTTGATCCCTCCCAAAAAGAATGTCACCTTATTTTAATTGGAAATAATTTACCTTTAAAATTCTTTTTTTTATCCTTAATTAAATGATTTTCAACCACACAAATATCTAAGAATGATTTTAGACTACATGTTTTAAAAGTCTTCCGTTTTTTCTTAAATACCATGCCAAATAAAAAAATATTGCATAAAATGAGAGAGAATAAGCTTTTTTTTTTAAGGGGAGGGAATAGATGATAGACTGACAAGCTTATCGGGAACATATAAAACAACCATACATACGAATTGACTTTGTGTGAGTTGAAGCGAATCCCTGGCACCAGGGCGCATGCAAAGCCCCCTCCCATTTGGTGATTACTATTGGTCAAAGAAGTAATAAATGACAGGGGTAATTTTACCAAAGTATCTTTTGAATATAATAAATACTATGCCTTGAAAAATGTAATGGAGAAATAACTATAATTAATGATAATGAGAAATTAAGAACTAAAAATAAAATTATTTATTGATTTCATAAAGTAAACAAATATTATTGAATATTCTAAAATAGTATAGGGATCAAGTGAAAGATAAATAGAGAGAGTATTTATTACATTTCCAACAAACTTAGACCTAGTACAACATAGAGAAAACAGTTACATTCCCAACAATCTTCCTTTCGCTTTTAACAATCTCATCTGAGTAATGAAATTAAAGATGCTCCCTTTTATTCCTTTGTTTTTTATTCTATGAAAAAGATCTTCAATCAAGCTCAATTGAATGACAAATTTCAACTTATTTTAAGATTTTTTATTTATATTGACGTAATGTACATTTTTATTTAGTGTATATTTTTTGTGATTTACTTATCTAATTTGTAATTTTTTATTTTTATTTTTTTAAATTGAAATTTAAATTGTGATTATAAAAAATAAATAATAATATGTTAGAACTATTGAGATGGGGGAGGGGGGTCATGAACCCAAATTTTAGTCCATTTGAACCCAACTCGTTTAAACCCAAAGGAAATTCTGATGGGTCATAACCAACCCAATTATCTCTACTTTAACCCATTTAAACATTCTCAATTTCAACCTAACTTGCCCATTTGACACCCCAAATCACACCATCTATATCCCCTTTATCATTATTTCCAATTGCTGAGCCATCAGAATTTAGCTTAGGAGATTTTCCTTCCACAGAAGCCACCTTATTCTATTTCATTTCATGATTATCCTTCACTGGAACTGAAAAAATAATCATAAGATAACTTATTATGAGATAAAACGTATAAAATAATAAAAATATACTTCTTAAATTCTCTTTTACACTTTTATATTTATAATTTAACATAATTTTTAACAACGTTTATAATAACTTTCCCAACCATAATTAATCAATGTTTTTATGATAATATATTTTTCTATTAAAAAGTATCTTTTAAATACATTCTACTTATGAATATATTATAAGTTGAATTTATTTATCACATACTTATGTTTATTTAATATTTTGATTTATATTAAAATGTTTATTCCAATATTTAGTTATATATTTTTAATCAAATAGTTTATTACTCACTTAAAGTTATATTTAATAAATCAATTAAAATATAGGTAGTTTTAATAATAAATTTTCTTTTTTACTTTAATAAACTTAAAATAGAATTTTTTTAAAAGATAATTAAGACAATTTTTTTTTTAAGTTAATAAGATGAAAATTTTATTTAAAGCTAAATAAGATAAAAAGTTTATTTATAAATTAAATACGATGAAAGTTTAATTTTTTAAAAACACATGGAATAATCATGGCTATTCATACATAAAAATATTTAAATTTAATAAGATGAAAATTTCATTTTTAAGAATGAATATCTAAACTTACAAAAATAATATTAAGAAAAATTAAATACGATTAGAAATTATGCAATGAATATAATTTTGAATATGACCAACCCAACAAGCAATAAAAACTACTTTCATTATAACTATATCCAACATAATTAATCACAGTATAACTTATATTCAAACCAAAATGTTCTCTTAATGAAATGATTTTCAATCACATAGATATCTATGAATGATTTTCTATTAGAAATTTCAAAAATCATCTTTTTTTTCTTAAATATCATACGGAATCAAATAACACCAGATAAATGAGATGGAGAGAAATACTTTTAAAATCAGGTGCTCCTGTATTCTACTCCCTTCGTCTCATTTTATATGTCAATCTTTTTTTTTCTGTCTCAAAAAGAATGTCACCTTACTCGAATTGGAAATAATTTACTTTTAAAATTTCTTTTATCCTTAATGAAATAATTATCAGTCACATAACTATCCAAGAATGATTTTAGACTAAAAATTTTAAAAGTCTTCTTTTCTTTTTAAATATCAAATTAAATAAAAAAATATCATATAAAATAGAACGAAAAGAATAAAATTTTATCATTACGACTAAAGAAAATGTACAAGTACCCATTATTACATTTCCAAGATTGCATGCACGGCATCTTAGGGAAACCTAGTCACAATAGAACAGCTCACATTCCCAACAATGACCTAGTCACAGTAGAACAGCTCACATTCCCAACAATCTTCCTTTCTTCTTTTCTGCTTTTTAAGAACCCCATCAGAATCATAAAAGATACTCTGCTAGTAGTTGTTAAACGACAAAGAATGCTAAACTGACAAAAATTTGGCTTTTATTTACTTTTGTAAGAAAATGCTCCCAATAGAACAGCTTATATTTTCTCTCTGACGTCATTTGATTTGGCACGATGTTTAAAAAGAGAAAATAAACTTTTGAAACTAGTGATCTAAAGTCATTTATAAATATTTATGTAGTTGAAAAATTATTTTATTAAGGATAAAATAAAAATTTTTAAGTTAAATTGTTTCTTATTCTAGTAAGATAACATTCTTTTTGGAATAGTAAGGTGAGAGCTTCAAGCCCGATTTCAGGTGACGCACTCTCCACGCAAGCACCGCCTGACGAAAGCGGGATGGGGAAAGCTACAGCCCAAAACCTTCAACCCTTCTTTCTAGATGGGGGTGCCCGAGGCACCTCATCTTCTCATTTCGTCGTTGCTCATTCTAGTTAGGCTAAAGTGTTTGGCCTTTCCTTCTCCGTGCCGCTCAGGCTTCGCTGACCTATCGCGTGGTAAAAAAAGAAAGTACTAAAAAAGAGTGTCATCTTTTACTAGAATTAGATATAATTTAACTTTAAAATTTTTTTTTACCCTTGATGAAATGATTTTTAACCACACAAATTAAATATATATGGATGATTTTAAACCACAAGTTTCAAAAGTCTTATTTCTTTTCTTAAACATATTGTGCCAAGTCAAATGATATCACACAATAATTTTTTTAAATATATATTTTGTTACAAAAATATTTAGCGCCAATTGAGTTGATGTTTTTATATTCAAAATTGCTAAAGTCCTTTGTGATGCTTACCTAAAATGTTGGTTGTAATTCTTTATATTTATTACCGTCGCAAAATATTTAATATCTTTGATGATTTCATCATACATGATTGAGGTGGGAAAACTTCTGAATAGTTACATACCCTACATGTAAATCAGCTTCTTTTTTTTTTTTAAGAATCTCTTGACCGTGGATAGTTATCCTACATCTGAATCAAATTATGTCTTAATTAAAAAATCTCTTTATAATTACTCAGAAATAATTCAAAAATTCTCTAAAAAAAATATAAAATTCTGCTTCTAACGACAACATGTTTGGTTCTGTTGTTGTTCAAGACTAGAATTTCCCCATTTATTTTTCATTGCACGATTAAAGGGGATCATGATGGAGATTTTTAATTTCTTATTTTATTGTGTTTGTATTAATATTGTTGTTCCTAACTAATTATCCATATGTTCCACGTGAAAAACGGAATAGCCCCTTTCCAGCACACTTTTTTTTCTTAACCAATATCTTCCTTTTTTAAACACATTAATTTTGTTCTTAGGAGATATTAAAACATAAATATGATCTTGAAATTGATTTTAGGTGACATCTATACTATTCAATTTTGAAAGCATATTAAAATTATATAAAATTTAACAAGTAAAAACATATATTCTACATGATAATCTGCATTATGTCACATAAAATATGTATATCTATTTGTTTATCTTTGTATAGGTTTAAGTGTTTCTTTATGGACATTCAAAGTTGGAGAACATAGATGTCAGCTGAAGTCAAGTTAAAAGGCACATTTGTATATTAGACCATATTAAAAAGCACCATAGTTTGGTTCTGGACACAACCAATAATATATACTCTCTTCATTTTATTTTTTGTGGCACTCTTTCTTCTAGGATAATTACTTTTACTAATAAAAAAAGTAGTAGCAGTACTAATTTATTTGTTATTTTGTTACAACAGTATGGAGGAGATTCTTGATCAATATGAAAGATACTCATTTGCAGAGAGACACTTCCATGCAAGCAATTCACAAGCATCTGCCGTATGACTTTCATTTTTTTCTAAACTCCTCACGTTTACCATAGACAAAATCTATTTTTCCTCATATGCATTTTTTCTGAGATGGTTCGATAGGTACAAAAATCATGTTTTATAGTATAAAATTTTCACGGATTCATCATGGAAAAACACTTTTGGTTTTAGTAGTGTCTTCACGCTCAATATCATATAAGGTATATTTAAGAGCTCAAGATTCAAAAGGTATTTTGATACTGTTGAAGAAAGAAAAAAGATCTCATATTCATGGTTAATGAAATGGGTGGACTCTTTATAAGACTTGGACAATCCTTATTCCTTTGAACTAGCTTTTAGGGTGTGAGTTAAGCCCAAGACCTAATTTTACATAGTATCAGAGCAGGACTCATCTCACCCATTGTTGGGCCCCCAAAGAACTAAAATTGCCCACGCACCAGATGCTAAGCACCTAGCGTGAGGTGGGGTGTTGAAGAAAGAAAAAAAATCTCACATTGTGGTTAATGAGATGGGTGGACTCTTTATAAGGTTTGAGCAATCTTCTTTCCTTTGACCTGACTTTTGGGGTGTGAGTTAGACCCAACACCTAATAGATTTTGAGCATATTTAGTAAATCAAATGTTTTGTAGCAAACTTAGATTGTGTCCATAAATTCAAATCTTTGATATGCCACTCAATACAGGAGAATTGGAGCTTGGAATATTCAAAACACAAGGCTAAGATTGATCTTCTCCAAAGAAATCACAAGTAAGAGATT
>JAPFFP010047431.1:0-10367 GCA_026153255.1 Solanum medicagineum | reverse complement strand
GAATGATAAGAAACACCCCAAAAACCACAGGACATTTCTTATCGAACATATGTACTACAATATCTCCTCAACTAAATTCCACAAAAATACAATTAATTTAGCAGAATCCAAATATACCATGATGTAGGCCTCAAAAATTTGTACAATTTTGACCCAAATTTCACTTAATTCTGATAGGAAACGACTGAGATATTGTAAAATGAAGTTTATAAAAAAATACAAACATAAACCACAGCTATAATTGTATTTTCGCACCAAACGAAGCTCTACCAATTAATTCTAATATTACCATAGCGCGCACCTCACAAAAAAACACAAGATAGACTCAAATTTTATCAAATTCTGACTTAAAAAGGATAAAAAATCACAACTCGAAGTTTTTGAAAATTATATTAAAATATAGCCAAGAAAACAACGAATTTTACCTCAAAATGTGGTTCTCAAAAAAATACACAAGTTAAACTTTTGAATCACCCAAATCGGATAAAAAATGAAGGAGAAATCATGTTTCAAAGTTTGGTTCTCATTTTGTGCAAATTCTAGAAAAAAATTGAATATATATGCACAGTTCACTACCTCTGCCATGTGGCAGCTCCTGGTTGGGCCATGTTGATGCCACTTTTTAATTTTCAGCAACTGCTCTAACTTAATTTTGATGCTTTGGCGTCATTCGGAGTTGAAAAATATAATTCATATATGAAATTTGATCAGAAGTGGCATTTCAGACTCAATGCTGTAGTCAAAATTTCCATCAGAGGTCGTGTTATCCTAATATGAGTCTCATTCTCCAATATAAAAGTTTATGAAAGGGACCAAAATACACCCGGAAGCCCCGGGAATCGAACAAAAGGTCCTCCTAGATCAAATTCGACTTTTCTGGATCCAATGGTGCAGTCAGAATTTTCATTTGAAGCAAGTTTACTAAGGACATTGACTAAAGTCATTATTGACCCACTCTGGTGGCTAATTCTGCAAAAGTCAATATAATTGCACCGAACATGCCCGTAGCCTAATTTGGCTGCTCCGAAGCTGATGAAATTGTCAGAATTCTTCTCCGAGGCCGTTTACTAGAACTTTTCCTAAAATTTCATTTTACAGTTATAATCTTTTATTTAACTTGAAACACCACATAAAAGTGTCTTCCGAGCCACGGATGATGCTTGAATAGCTAGAATATCAGGGACCATCTGTTGAAGTTTGGAAAAGATTTGTCTCGATTCCTCCACCAGTCCAAAAGTTGCGGCTTCCTCTGTGCATCTTTAATACTTTCAGTAGTTTGTTTAAGATATTCATCAAAATCATTATGATCGTTAGTACTAAGACCAAGATTATATGCTACCAGGTCATCAATATCATCGCCGTATCTACACCTCTGTAGTCGGGTTGCTGAAATTGTACATCATTAAATCTAGAAACATATAAATCCTATAATTTGTTAGTCTCTGCTCTAATGCTACTTCTGACATAAAACATATTATATGCAGGATGTTTTCCGTCGTCTACAATTTATAAATGTCTATATATATTTTCTACCATTCTACATGCACCAACTTCTTTATAAAATGGGTTAAATAAACATGCAGTTAACCAAATTTGAGAAACTGAAAAAAAAAATTTAAAACTTTTCAATCATTTTTTTAATAGGATGTTCAAATTTTGGATTATCTTTAAAGTTAGCAAATTTACAAGAAATAGCATAAATATTTGGTAAAACGGAACTAATAGTAGGATAATAAAGACCCAAAAAAATTTTGTAGCTAAGTAAAAAAAAATTAAAAAAATCAACTAGTTCTTTAATATTTTTCCAATTATTATCATCAATTCGAAGATCCAGATCAGAATTATGTGTATTCCAAACCATTTGAAGGGGTCTCTTATACTCATAAGCTACTTGAAGCATTTCATATAAAGAATTCCACCTAGTCACTACCATTTTAGGAATTTTTTTAACAGGCAAATTGCATTCAATACACCTCTTTTCAAATTCTTTTCGTCTAGCCTTAACCTGACATTTAAAAATAAAATAACATGCTGATTCAACTTTAGTACAACAATTATCAAATAAAGAAATACCACCTCTAACAATTAAATTATATATATGTGCAGCACACCTTATATGAAAATCATCTTCATAAAGAGGCGTAAGAATAGGTTGTAAATAATCAACAGCATTTTTATTACTAGAAACATTATTTAAAGTTACACTACTTATTTTACTAGATAAGCCATAAAATTGTAAGACTTCAAAATAGTTTGAGCAATTTAAGAACCGATTTTCTGCATTTCACAAGATTTATAACCTATAATTCATTTTTGGAAAAATCAATTATCATCAATCCAATTTGCAGTAATTGTAAAATAATCATTACCATTTTACACTACGGCCCATATCAGAAGTAATCGCTACTCTACAAGTATTATAAGCAAATAAACAATGAAAATAATATAAATCTCGTGCATGATAATCAAAAACAGCTTTTTTATTGTATTTCGTGAAAAAACCATGAAATGATGGGTTATAAACAACTTGAATATAATTAATAAAATCAGCATTTTCACCAAAACTAAAAGGCAAACCGTTACAACAATCATTTTGCTAGATCGTCTAGGTCTCCTTGTTTATTATAGGGGCGATATGTATAAGGACCGGAAACATTAGTCGAATTTAACTGTGTCTGAACCATATTAGAACCTCGTAGTGCTATGGATTGTTCGGGGCGGGGAATATTATGTTTTTGCGCTTCTGCATTCAAAAATTCTAACTACAACAAGTCATCAAAAATTCTAACTTACAACAAGTCATCAAATGATTTCTCAAATGACCCATTCCACCCGCCTTTCCCGACGTTTTATGGTTTAAAATAGCTTTTGTTTTACATTCACTTTGTGTCATAAATTGCAAAACAACTGATTTTTTTACACATTACGATTTAGGCCTACTACATTCGTCTGGATGAACGGGGGAGCCGGAGCGGGAGGGGGGAGTTGTAGCAGTATATGGGGGTTTCATTTCATCATCATCAAAAATATCTTCATCTTTATTAATTTCAAAATCAGCTTCCGGTAAATCTTCACTAAAACCAAATCTTTTGTTGTCGAAAATCATGATTTAATTGTGTGCTAGAATCAATATCAAAACAAGTATCATTAACATGTGTAAAATCATTCGTATTTAAAATAATTGGTGGTTGTCTAGTTGATTTAGAAGAACTACCAACTGCTTTTTTACTGGTTAAAGATTTTGCAATTCCACCAAAAAATAATATTTTTCCTTGTCCTTTTCCACCGGAATCCATTTTTAATAAAATGATAATACAAATTTATGAATAATACAATAATAATTCAAATAGTAAACTACTAACAAATAACAACCAACAAGTAACAATTAAAGAACAAAAATTTATAAGTTGGAACGAATGTACCAAACGTCTGTGTAAAAACAGACGTAGAAGCCGAAGTTGATGATACTTGAAGCTTGAACTCCAAATATGCTCCACCAAAATATTTTCCAACTTCGAAATAGCCAAGCAAATTTTATACACTAATTAACTTATTGACAATAGAAATTTACTAAATAAGATTTGAGAAAGTAAATAACAAAAATTTATATAATTATAATAGTAGATAGTAGAATTAGAGATGAAGAATATAATTGAGAATTGAGATTTGGGAGAAAGATTCAGAGCATTTTTTAGAGAGTAAAGATTGAGAGAATTTTTTAGAGAGTAAAGATTGAGAGAATTTTTGTATGAAAAAACATTTTGATTAAGGGAGTATATATGCCAATAAGAAATTAATAAAAAATAAAAAAAGATTAAAGAATCGTTGGAAACAAATGGCTCATTTTCTGCAAAATGTTGATTGTTGACCGTTGGGATGGGCCGCACTCACCCAACGGTCCAATGAGGAAATTAAAAAAAATAATTTAAACCAGTAAACCGGGCTGCTTTTGGCATACCGAGACCAGTATTAACAGGAAAAATCTCCCCCTCCCATCCCAGACCCCCTTACCCCGGATGCAACCTGTAGCCTACCGGACCGGAACTGTATCGGGATGGAACCAGACTGGTAGCGGTAGCTACCGATTTCGAGCCATCCCTACCTAAAACAAGGGATTTTGCAAGTTCTTAATGCAAATTTTTATGATTTTTATGTGTTTTTATGTTGTTATTGTAGAGAAGATATGTTGGCATGATTTTGGGAGAAAATTGCACATTCTGCAGAAGGACGTATGAGCCATCCTACGAGTTATATCCCAAGCTATGAGTCGTAGGGTGCTCTCGTATCAAGAAACAGTGAGCAAAATCAAAAATCTAGTAAGTGGAGATCAGCCATACGAGGCCTCACTACGACTCGTAGAGGTGGGGTCATAGCAAGAAACAGAGTGCTAAAAGTTTGGACCAAGAACTAAAGGCCTAGCCTACGAGAGGAGCATACGACTCGTACCCAAACAACGACTCGTAACAGTGGGTCAAAACAGTCAAGTCCAAAATGTCAAATGTTGACTACAAGACCCCAATTACAACTCGTAGGTCACCCTACAAGTCGTATCTGCATGACACACCTGCTGCCAGCTATCTTTTCTATTTAATTTTTAGGATGAAATTATAAATAGTATAAATACTTAATGATAGGGTTTTGGGAGGAACAACAGACTTGAATAATTTGGTGAGATTCACTTTGAATATTCTCTCTAGAAAGGTTTTAGGGTTAATTTTTACTTTGAAGGCCCACTTTGGGGGTTTGAAAAATCACATTGTATTCATCTTCCAATTATCAAGGCTTGTGGTTTCCAAATTGAAGGTGTTTTTGTTCTTCACTGTTTTGGGTAAACTCTCAACTATGTCATCCATTTGCATTGTTGTTGATTTTGCCTTAGCCATGAGAAGCTAAGCACCCATAACTTGGGGTTGTGGAGACCGTGAGTAGTTGACTTGAAATAACATAGATTTTTTGCATTTCTTTGATTGGGGTTTTGTATGTATTGTTTATTTTCCTTCATTTTGATTGATGTTTGGTGGTGGCCAACACCAAAACCCGCTACTATCACGATCCCCACCAAGGTAGACGAATAGGAAAAGAGAAGTAGACGACAGGATTCGATTGATTTGTTCTAATCTAATCAACCAAACCTGACCAAGGGAAGGTTGACTGGGATAATGGGTAACTGTTAGTTGGTACACCATGGTTTCTAACCAAGCTCCATGGTGAAATTCGACCTTCACCTTCACAAGAGGGATGGAAGATCCTAAGTTATCGTTTTGCATGCGAATTCCAAATTAGGGTTATGTTGTATAGGGTAATTGAGTCAACTAATCATGGAGAACACAATTTTCAAGTTGTCCCCCAATTTGAGTTGCTTCCCGCATAATTAGTGTAGTGTTTATTTTTATTTTTGTTCTTTAATCACAAACCCCCCCTTTAGAGATTTTAGTAAATCGATGCTTGAAATGATTGATAGTAGATCTCTATTGTCAAGCACAGTATTTCCCTGTGGATTCGACCCTAACCTCTGGTTGGGTTTATTATTGACTACGACCGCTTTGTTATTGGAGTGTGAACATAAAAAACTATGGCGTCGTAGGTGGGGAATACAGCTAGGTTCTTGACTTGATTTCGCTATTAGTTAGTTCAATTGTTGATTTCTAGATTATCTAGTATTTCACTTTTATTTTTGTTTTTGTTGTTTGATTTTATTTGCAGGGTGTACTTGGTTGTTTTCCCAACACAAAGAGTCAAGGCAATCCCTTAGCTCCGATCAATTTAGAGATCCATCGACTCTTTAGAACAATGGCTCAGGTGAATGAGGATATTGCGGTTGAGGAAGAGATGAATGTAAATGAAGATGATGTGGGAAGAGAGGAGAATCCACCACCAAGGGACAACAGGCCACAACTCAGGGACTTCAATGAAAACGCTTACCGATGGAATCAATATCGCTTGAACCCTATAGCCAAGGGTGTTATCGGTGCTATAGTGTTACCTCAATTACCGGCAGACCCTAAATTCATGTTATCGAGTGGATTACTCCAAATGCTTCAAAATTGTGGTTTGTTCACAGGGCTACCTTTAGAGGATCCCCACCGTCACCTCCATAATGTCATCTTTGTCTGTAAAAGTGTCATGGGGACACAAAATCTTTCTCTTGATGCAGTTGGTTTACGGGTGTTCCCATTGTCACTAACTGATAATGCAGTTGTGTGGTTGTCTGAGCTTCCTCCGGTACATAACAAGTTGGGCAGAGCTTTAGAAAGTGTTTTTAGAGAAATATTTCCCAAGATTAAAGAAGCTTGAGCTCAAAGACCAAATAAACAATTTTGAGAAATTGCCCGGTGAACCTATTAGTATCACATGGGAGAGATTCACCAAATGCTTGAGGATGGTCCCTGATCATTAGATTGATGATGCCTTGGTTGAGATTTTCTATCGGGCGCTTGATGAAAATAGTCAAGCTTGTGCCGACACAATCCTGGGAGGCATGTTTCTTGACCAACATTTTGCATTGATAGCCACAAGAATGGAGCAAGTGGTTAAAACAAATAGAGCATTGGGTCAGAGAGAGAGAGAGGGGGGTGCAATGAAGAACTCTTGTGCTGTAACCACTAACAATGAGCAAGCAAAAGTCAACGAGGAGATCATGGAGCAACTTACTCAACTTTGCACAAGTATGGACTGTCTTAAAGCAAAACCAAGCAAGTGTTCAAGAGGTAACCCACCAACTTCCTAAGGCTCCTATGTATGAAGCTCCATTCTTTGATGAAGATGCTTGCTTCGTAGGTAACCAAGCGGCGGATTTCCAAAACAACCCTCAAGGGACCAACTCCGAGTATTGGAGGTAAGTTTTCGGGAATCAAGATAGGAACTACAATTGCGAGGGCGCATATAGAGACAACCGGGGTGGCTACTATGAAAGGGAGAGAATGTCAGACGCCGAATGGGGTAGAAGAGATGGCTATAGGAATAGTCCTTATGTACCACCTCACAACCGTGATGTCAGGTAAAGTATCTCTAAGATTGAAGAGATGTTTGATAAATGATTAAAGAGGGCCGATCACCAAGATGAGACTTTGAAAGAATGAAATCAGACATTTAAAGCATCAACCATAAGATAAAGTCTTACCCGGTGGCTATCAAGTAATTAGAACAGAAATGTGGGCAAGTTTCTTCACAATTGAACTAACACCAAAAGGGCATCTTACCAAGCAATACGGTTCAAATCCAAAGAATGATGGGCATTGCATGGCGGTCATGACTAGGAGTGGTAAAAGCACCAAAGATCCCCCTATGCCGGTGGTTGAGGATGAAGCTTGTAAGAAGGGTATTGATGGTGAAGTTATGGTTAAGGGAGAAGGTTTGAGGAATGTTGGATTGCAAAGAGAAGATGTTAGAGAGCGAGAAAAAGTTAAGACGATCCCAAACCCTCTGGCCCTTCCTTCAAAGGCTTAAGAAAAAGGAAGAGGATGACAAATTCAAACACTTCCTCTAGATGTTAAAACAATTGTCCATCAATATTCTCCTTCTAGAAGCTTTGGAAAAGATGCCCGAGTACACCAAGTATATGAAGGATTTGGTAACAAAGAAGTGCACTTCGAGCCAAGAGCTTTCACAAGAGCTCCAACAATGTAGTGCCATCACGACCAAATTCCTTGTCCAAAAGCGAGAGGATCCCGGTGCATTCACCATCCCTTGCACCATTGGTGACGTAGAATTCTCAAGAGCATTGTGTGACTTAGGAGCAAGTATCAATCTAATGTCTCTTACCATGTTCAAAAAGCTTGGCCTTGGAACTCCTACTCCTACAAGAATGCGGTTGCTCATGGCGGATCGAACTATCAAAAAGCTGGAAGGGATACTTTTTGATGTGCTTGTAAAGGTTGATAAGTTCATCTTTCCCATAGACTTTGTGATCCTTGATTGTGAGGTTAATTTTGAGGTGCCCATTATATTGGGAAGACAATTTCTGGTCACCGGGAGAGCCTTGGTGGATATTGATTCGGGTAAGCTTCGGTTTAGGGTCAATGATGCAGAGGTCGTGTTTGACATCTTCCAATCAATGAAACACCCGGATGAGTGTAAGAGTGAAGTTTGGGCCTCTGAAGATTTTTTATGATGGATGATGACAAAGTCGAGCCACGACCTTAGACAAGATGCTTCATAGGAAGCAACCCAAGTATCTTTTATGATTTTGGATTGTTTTGAGACTGTTTCTTTTGTTTAGATTGTTAGGTATTAGTTTGATGTTTGTTGAGATGTTTAAAGATATTAGATCAGTTGTATTATTCTGGATATCGGTATATTTTGAAGTTTGGTTTGCAGGTATAGGTCAAGATCAGAAGAGATGAAGAAAAGTACATCTGGAGCAGCCTCTACGAGCAAGCCTATGAGTCGTAGTGCACACTACAACTCGTAGTCATGCCTCATACAGGGAAACAGTAAGGATTTAAAGTTAGCACACACGTTACGAGCCATTCGTAGGGTCCCCTACAAGTCATAAGTGGGGTTTGTAGTGCCCAGGTATGAATTTTGATTTTCCAAGTGCTGAAGTCTGCTACAAGACCAGGACCTACGAGTCATAGGATGCATTATGACTCCTAGTCGGGGTCTCGTAGCCACAAACTGCAGTTTTTAAAAGCCGACCCGATTGACTATATTAGGGGTCAAAATGTTTGACCCCAAATTCTCTATTTTCTTACCCTAGCCCGCTCTATTTATTGCCAAGATTTTTCCCCTCACTATTTCGAACACTTTCTCGACCACTCCACGGTACTTTTCGGCAAGTATTCCGGCGAGTACGTGTATTTCTAGGGTTCTCGGCTTTCTCCTTGTTTTCTCAATACATCTTTGTGGTTTTCGCTCACTCATTTGGTAAGTTTCCTTAATTAAATTTTGGCACACTCCTGTAATGAACTCTTGATGATTGTATGATGATTGTGTGTTGATGATCATAGTGAAGATACCCGTGAGATAATGACCTTGCATAAGTATGAGAATTAGGGTTGGGTCATTTGAAATTCCCTAGCATGATATTTGCTTTTGTGATTGCTCTTGTTGGGTAGTTATAGTGTTTCCTTGTTGATCATATGAGCTTAAAGATTGATTTTTGGGGTGATTAATTTTCAAAATTATGTCAGAGTTGAAATTTGGGGATATTGGTGTGTATTCTAATGTGCAAATTCATGTTACCCCTGAATAAAGTTATATTGAACTCTCTTTGAATCTCCTTGGGTTGTATTATTGTTGATGAGTACGAGTTTAGAGATTGGTTATTCTTGGGTGTAACTTGAATGTAATTTGATTGTGTTTGATTGTGGGGTAATAGTTGATTGTGTTGACATGATTCGTATCGGGTTTAATTGTGTGTTTGGGATGATGTGCTGCTTTGATGTTGTTTACTTTTGTCAATTGAATGGTTTTTGGTTCTTGGGGGAAGGTTACATACATCCCTGGTGCCTTTTGTTTTCTGCTACGAGGACCTACTACAAGTCATAGGTCAGCTTACGAGTCGTAGTGGTCCCTCGTAGGACGCAACAGTAACCTGAGGTTCCTTAACACTCACCATATGAGACCTACTTACGACTTGTAGTGCCTACTAAGAATTGTAGTAAGAGACTCGTCGGACCTGCCTTGTTCTGAATTGTATTTTGTTCCCTACTACGAGCCCAAGATACGACTCGTAGGTCAACCTACAATTTGTACCTGATCCTCGTATTTGTGATCAAAATGTTATTTCTTTTCAAGCACCTTAGCGCTACGAGCCTATTGTATGACTATGACTCGTAGGACACCTTATGAGTCGTACCTGTACCCCGTACCTGTAGAGTTGTAGCTGGTTCAATGCATTCTGCTTATGTTTTTCTTGATTGATTTTGTTATTCTTTGTTAGTTCTCTTATGTGAATCCTTTTTGATCAAACATTATGGTGCTCACGATGTATTTTGGGGTTGAATTTTCAGGTTATGTGGCTCTCAAGCCTAGAAAAGAAGCTATTAAAGCTTTGGGACAAGAGTTGAGGGATGAACCATCTGATGACGAGCAATCTCAAGGATCTGTGGAAGTCCACAGAGCCACATAGACTCCGAGGCAAATGTGCCTCTAATTCGACCTCGGTTTGCACTGGTATCGTTGGAAGTTACTAGCCTCTCCCAATCTAAAGAGGAGGGTGATTAAGTTGGGTCAGATGATGGCCTCTCACTTTCGGAGTCAGGGTCTATTGAGGCATCTCAAACCCAACCTCAGGGGGCTGATTCTCAACCTCTGGCAGACCCTATTGCTACTATCATTTCCATAGACCCTAGAAATACTAGATGGTGTATTCCAGGCATGAAGGAAATATATGACAAAGGGTTGGAACCAAAGGGTCAAGGAAA
>JAPFFP010047430.1:0-10367 GCA_026153255.1 Solanum medicagineum | reverse complement strand
AACTGAGACAATGAGTGTCTCTATGAAGCTACTTGAGATGGTGATAAGGTGTCTTATGAGCATTGAGTCTTGGGAGGAGTATAGAGCACCGAAATGAGTAAGAGTGAGTCCCACTTGCACTCATTACCTACGCTGGTCTAGCGTAGGAGAAGATTGAACCATTACATCTCATGGTCCCCTCTCGAGTTTACACCCCCGAAATCAAAAGAGGATGGCAGAGTTCAGGTTCCTTGTCGATAATATTCATCCCTTACCTGGAAAGTACGGTACGGCTGTGGCAACATTAGCGAGATTGTTGTACAACCCCTGGCTCATAAGTGGTTGTTGTCGGTGAAGAGAAACACCCAGAAAGTTCCCGAAATGAGTAATCTGAGTCAAGATGAGATGATACGAGTTGAGATGAGATGAGTTGAGAAGAGTCTGACTTGATTGATGAGTTGATTGGTTGATAGGTCATTTGTCTACGCTTTATTCTTGTTTTAGATAGACATTTGACATGATGATTTTTACTATCCTTAATGTTGATTGTTGTTTCTATATTATTCTACATGTTTCGATTTCACTCAGCTATTTTACATACCAGTACATTTCACGTACTAACGCCCCCCTCTGATACTGCATCATTTCATGATGTAGATACAAGATTTGGAGATCATCAACACGCGCATCATTGAGAATTTGAGACGTTCAGCTGATTGGTGAGTGTCCCTTACTTCGAAGGATTATATTTATTTCATCTTGCCTTAGAGTTAGATTTGATTAGATTTATTTTAATCTAGGTAGCTATGGGTCTGTCATTGGCACCATTTGATAGTGGTAGAAGCTTCATAGACTAGAGTCAAATGTTGATATTAAGACTTGTTCAGCTAGTTTCCTTCTACTAGCCTTTCCATTTATAATATTATTTTGAGACTAGATGAGATGTTCCTATTTACTTCCTTATGTCGTCTGCTGATTAGTAGAATGTATGAACGAATGAATGTGATGAGACCAAGTGGTTCGCTTGGGGACTAGTAATAGTCTCTAGGTGGCGATTATGTCTAGGGTACCTCTCTGGAAATCGCATCTTGTGATTCCCAAATTTTTATAGGATTGCTCTTAAATTGGGGTGAGACCCATTTCCCACTCCATTAACCCCCTGATCAAGAATATAAAGTCAGATTTTTGATATCACGCACAGATTTTGAGATATAAGGAAATTACGATTTTAGGCATTTTCGAGGCATTTTTCGGGGTCGTTTGACCAACTGAGACAATGAGTGTCTCCATGAGGCTACTTGAGATTGTGACGAGGTGTCTTATGAGCATTGAGTTTTAGAAGGAGTATCGAGCACCGAAATAAGTAAGAATGAGTCCCACTTGCACTCATTACCTACGCCGGCCTAGCGTAGGAGAGGATTGAACCATTACATCTCATGGTCCCCTCTCGAGCTTACACCCCTGAAATCAATAGAGGATAGCCGAGGTCATATTCCTTGTTGATCACATTCATCCCTTACCTGGAAAGTAGGGACGGCTGTGGCAACATCAGCGTGATTGTTGTACAATCCTGGCTCATAAGTGGTTGTAGTCGGTGAAGAGAAACTCCCAGAAAGTTCCCGAATTGAGTAATCTGAGTCAAGATGAGATGAGATGAGATGAGACAAATTGAGATGAGATGAGTTGAGATGAGTCCTTCTGAGATGAGTCTCGTTTGATTGATGAGCTGATTGGTTAATAGGTCACTTGTCTACTCTTTATTCTTGTTTCAGATAGACATTTGACATGATGATTTTTACTATCCTTCAAGTTGATTATTGTTTCTATATTATTATACATGTTTTGATTTCACTCAGCTATTTTACATACTAGTACATTCCACGTATGGACATCCCCCTCTGAGACTGCTTCATTTAATGATGTAGTTACAAGATTTGGAGATCGTCAACGAGCGAATCGTTGAGGATTTGAGACGTTTTCAGCTGATTGGTGAGCCTCCCTTACTTCGGAGGATTCATTATATTTATTTCATCTTACTAGAGTTAGATTTGATTAGCTTTATTTTGATCGAGGTAGTCAGGGGTCTGTCATTGGTACCACTTAATAGTGATAGAGGCTTGATAGACTAGAGCCGAATGTTGATATTAAGACGTTGAGTTAGTTTCATTCTACTAGCCTTATAATATTATTTTGAGACTAGATGAGATGTGTCCATTTACTTCCTTATGTCTTCGCTGATTAGTAAAATGTATGGATGAATGAATGTGATGAGGCCAAGTGGTTCGCTTGGGGACTAGCAATAGTCTCTAGGTGCCAATTACGTCTAGGGTATCCTCCCGGGGTGTGACAGCAAGTCTATTATGCTCCATATCCATTGCCTAGAGATAAGGCTGATTGGTGGGTAGTTATTAAGACAAAGCGTATGGGAAGAATAGAAATTGAAAATACGTTAGATGTGGCGTACCAAAATGATATCACACTTGTTCAACAACAAGTTGGTGATAAGTTGGAAACCAGACTAGATCATCCTCAACACATACTTAAAGAGGTTTCTGATGATGAGCTTGTAATACCAAACATTGAGGAAGAAGCAAACAAGGAATATGAATCATTTGAGGAGGAAGAATTGGAGGACAATGAATATGAAACAATTGAGGAGGATGAATTGATGGATGATGAAAATGAAAGAAGCGAGTAGGAATAGAGCGATACATTATAACTAGTATGTACGTTATATATTGTGTTAACATTAAATTTATTTAAAAAAAAATTATATATTGAATTATTACTTTACATACAGATGTCATCTAGTGGTGATAGTCATAGACCTCGAGATCATCTTGGGGCAAGCAGTTCTAGTATGGGAAAGAAGAAAAAGACTAGGACATGTATTGATCCTAGGGATATTCCAGGACATATTTCCTCTGCCCCCGATCTCTATGAACGCACAACTGCTTCTCCTACCACTGAGGTTGTTCCATTTGGGACTATGGATCCTCTGACTTACCATAATCTGTTTCAGAGATCACGCAGCGCTTCTTCCTCATCACAGCCCAAGTTCACTTCATATGACCAGACCATCCTGCTACCCACAATGACTGTTCCACAACCTCACGGATTATCATCTTCGGGTACTCCATCTCCGAGTGTACAGTCTCCCTCATCTCAGTCTCCTCACCTATCATCTCTCAGACTTAGAGATTCTAGTGATGAGGTTGTCACTCCTCCAGTGACTCAGAATAATGTGCATCCTTTGGCATTAGCTTCACCTGCTTCTGCTGCTACTCCTGAGGCAGAACCAGATGTCACAGGGTTAGCTCCTGGCCAGCGAGACAGGCTTGGGAGAGTTTTGATAGTGCCTGATGGAGTTTCGAGGATTTATATTCTATTTTCAAAGGTCAATTAAATCTTTGAAATTACTGAAAATAGTCGTAATAGTCAAGAATTTTTAGACATGAATCCGGGCGGTTACTTGTTGAACAAGAAAAATAATGGAAACGATATTGGAGCACCTAAGAGTCTTAGCAATGTTGGTGCTTCTGATCTAGGGGAAATAATAACAAATGGTCACGAAAATAACTGTAACCATAAAGCATCATCATTGAGGTGGAGATTCAAGAATTTGTTTTTGTGGAAGAAGAAGAGTTTATACAGATTGCGCAATTGGTTTGTTGACTCATTTTTATTTAAGATTGCCTCTCTTTTTGAAGCAATTACTTTGGTTTCCACCTTAGCTTTCTTCTTCTTCTGTTGTGGTTGTCATATTTGACTCTTTGGAATTTCCATGTATACTTTTTCTTTGTAATTCAAGGGTTCATTAATATTGGACCAAAGTTGACATCTAATGGGGTGTAAGGTTCATTTGATTTATCTATTTAATTTTCTTTGTTGATATTCTCAATTTTGTGAAAATATGAGGATTCAATGAGGGTACCAAGACACTGGATGAGAAATAAAAAAAATAAAAATTATGCTGTACTAATTTGCATATATAACTTAGATTTTCTTTTAATGTACTCCTAAATTTCATTTTAGTTGGCCTTATTTAAAAATAATTTGGGAGAAAGTGAAAGTGACTTCAACGGTGACAAAATAAAATATATGATTATTGAGAAATCTTAGTAGCTTAGTTGGTTGGTTACCTGAACTTCCACCTTGTTGGTGAGGGTTTAATTCCCCATATTGTAATCCCTTTCCCATTTTCCCTTCCCCTATCCCCAATTTATTTAAAAAAAAAAAAAAGACTTCAATGGTGACAAAGAATTGAGAGACGAGACTAAGATTGTTTGAACATGAAGAGAAGATGCACAAATGACTCCGTGAGAAGGTGTGAAATTATTCCATGGGAAGGGTATTGCCATAAAACCACATGATTTGAAATAGACCTACATAGACTCGCAATCTGCCCGCCCCACTTTAAAGGTCATCAGAAAACAAAGTGGAAAGAATTGCCGAAGCATGTAACCTAAATACTATGATAATGGATGAGCTTATTGGAAATCTCATTCACTTATATTCTATATACATACTTATTTGAATTATGGAAATGAGATATGGGAGAGATATTGACAATTGGGACCGAGGTTTCTATAGGAAGTGGTTATTGACAGAGATATTGATATTTGGGATCGAGGTTTCTATCAGTCGTCTCTTCCAGCAGTCGAGGTTTGTTCTAGCTTATGGTTTTGCAGTGGTCTCTTTCGATGGCCAGGTCTCTTTCGACGTGTGATTTTACCATGGTCTTTTTCGGTTGCCGAGGTCTTTTCTGATGGATATATGGTCTATATGAGATCCTCATGGGTTTTAGCCTTAGGTGGTCAGTGGATGTGTATCGTAGGACATACATGCATCACGATTACTTGATATTGTATTGTATCATTATATTCTACACTTCATTCATCGTGGAATTATAAGTGAATTATTTAAGTTACTTGTTGATATGTATATATGTATATCCTGAACTGTTGCTCTATGTTGACTATGACTCCTTCAAATTGTGTGTGTACCGTGTGTGCTAGTTCTTCTACGTGTAGAGTTGTAGTTTCGGAAGTATGTGATTGGGATGGAAGGAGTACTTGTGTTCTTCAATACTTTACTAAGGCTTAGAATATATTTGTTGGGTACTACTTGTTGGATACTCACCCTTTCTTCTACACTTGTGTAGGTATTGAGCTTATAACCTCTTGCTCTTCTCATTTCTTATTTGATCTAAACTCTAAGACAATCTGAAAGGTAGTGACTAGTTTTTTCGGTGAAATCTTCAAACTTCTGTTTATATATTGTATTTGTTCTGTTTGAAAAACAAAGACATTGAGACTTGTATGTAATATCTTTGAATTCTGTTAAAATAGTTGCTTGTATATGTGATACCAATCTTGGGATGGTTTTCCATTATGGTTCCTGTCCCTTATGCTTATCCATTTATATTTAGAATATGTTTTTCGCTTTATCTTCTAAATTATTTTATTATTTTTTCTATTTAGGCTAACTTGTCTCACTGGGGTAAAGGAAAGTGCCACCACAGTCAATTTAGGGTCATGATAATTGGTATCAGAGCCCGTTATTTATAAGTCTCACATGTGTACAAACGCAGTCGAATAGAATGTCAAGAATCAGCACAGAGACGTTCATTGCTTATCCTTGAGAGGCTATGGAGACCGTTAGAAAAATTCGGTGTTACTTCTTTTAATTCATTCGTGCATGTATTGGTGTTTAGTGTTGTGTGTTTTTTTGACAAATGGCTAGGACTAGAGCATAAACTTTTGATGGAGGAGGGAAGACAACTCTTGAGATTATTACAAAAACCTCAGCTCGGGGCAGAGGTAGAGGCCAAGGTAGAGGTTGGGGTTGAGCTTGAGGAGTAACACCAACTCAAGATAATGAGAGGAGTATCTCCACCAAGCCTGAGCCTAAGGTTAGAAGAGACTATATTTCTCCGAAGTATGCAGTCACGCCATTGCTATAGATACACTATTGAGGCTGTTGGGCATGCTTAAGGGTATGACACAGACTGATAATGTGATAGGCACACATGGTGGATTGCATACCAGAGTTAGAGTTTAGGTTCTGAATAAGTATCATACTCTCAATGTGTAGGGTTAGGCTTCATATTCACTTGTAGTTCTTATTGTTGAGGTAGATCCCGCACCAGATTTTGAGAGCCAAGGTACATCTATAGTTGTTTTGACCGAGGATGAGCAACACCTACAATTAGAAGTTTAGAAAGATAAACCCACCATAGTTTCACGGTGGGAAGACCGAAGATGCCCATGAGTTCCTAATTACATGAAGGGACTTGTTAGAGAATGTTGGTTTAGCTGCGTCCTATGGTATTCGTTATGTTACTCTTTAACTTCGTGGGCTAGCGAGAGAGTGGTAAAGGACATATTTAGGATCCCTGCTAGTTGGATCTCCTCCAGTGACTTGGGAGACATTATCTAGTGCTTTCTATGACTGTTTTGTTCCTTGGAGTGTAAGGGAGGAGAGTCTCCTGATGTTCGAGAGCTTGAGACAAGGAGGGATATCAGTCACCGAGTATGAGATTCATTTTTGCTAGCTAGCCTAGTATGCCACAACTATCATTCCTTATGAGATAGAACAAAGAGAGAGAGAGAGAGAGAGAGAGAGAGAGAGAGATTCCCTCTAGTATATGGTGAGTGTTGCTAAAGAGCTGGAGTTGATAAAGAGGAAGGACCCTAAGAGGGCCTGTTCATCAGGTTAATTCTCCGGTGCCTCATTTGAAGGCCAAGGGTCTTTTCGTAGGGCTAATTCATTTCAACATTGAGGAACTCATGGATCCTTACCAACTTCAGAGGGTAGTCCTAATTCATCTAGAGTTTAAAGGTTTGCGGGCCGAGATAGTTATAGTATTTTATCAGGTTCTTCGTAGCCACATCCATTTAGGGATCTTATTTTGGGTGTGGAGACTCTAGTCATATGATTCATTAGTGTTTATTCCAGACTCATTCAGGGCTATATCACGCTTATTCAGCAGTGCTAGTCAGAGATTCGGAACCCCCTACTAGAGGTCTAGCCCCTTAGGTGAAACGACCACAAAAAGTGCCCGAAAATGTGCCTCGGAAGTTTCTGAAGTCGTAATTTTCATATATCTAAAAATTCGTATGTGAAATCAAAAATCCGACTTCATATTCAGGGGGTCAAATTGAGTGGGAAATGGGTCTAACCCTAATTTTAGAGCAAACGATTCACAATTTCAAATTTCAACGTGTCGATTTCCAGTGAGTGGTACGCGTTTGTGGCGCGACGCGCCCCTGTGTAATTTTTGCACAGTTTTTCTTGTGTGGTCCAAGGCTTTGGGGTCTTGGGACTAAGCCTTTCCACATGTGAAAGTACCTATATTTAGCCTTATTTCACCCTCATATCATTCGAGAAATTTCCCAATACTAACTAAAACACTTAGACAATATTTCATCTCCAAATTTCAAGTCCCAAAACTCACCCAGATCATAAGGTTCTCATTCAAACTTCAAGTTCCATCTCCAATCTTCTTCAACGATTCTCCAAAGTCAAGGTATGTGGGTTTCTTTCATGGATTCCTTTCACCCATGATACCCAAGCTCTCTTTTACCTAAAATTGCATAATTTAAAGTTGATTTACTCATGGGTCTTATCTATTATGATTTTCATTGCACACTATGTTGGGGATTCATGAAATTATGGTTGTTTTAGCATGTTTTGAGCTATGAATATAAGATTTATTATGAGATTTGATGAAGGGCGTTGATGTATATTGCTTGAGGGTGTTACCAAGATCTATTGATGGTTTTATATTAAATTTTCTAGCATGATTTCACTCTTGAATTGCATGATTTTACACTAGCACTACATACCCGTCAAGTGTTTGATAAAATGTCCGGATTAGGATTCTTAAGATATTGACGGTCTATTGCATGGTGTATGAGCCAAGTAGCTTATGAGGATGAAAGGAACGTGTATATGCGTGATGAAATCATGTAAAGCACCTATGGTATTGCTAGTGAAATGTTGGGCTCCCATGTTGTTATCTTCTTGGGAATCGTTGATGAGATATTGAGTCCTTATGTTAAGATTTTATGCTGTTGTGAATTGGGAAGCCTACTAGAAGGGGTTATGAACTATGTTATATACTTTACCCTCTAGTACAAGGCCAATTTCGATATGTAAAGGTTATGATCTATGTTGTACACCTTACCCTCATGTATGAATCAATGCTACTAACTTACTCATATCTATATGTAGGTGTTATGAACTATGTTGTACTCCTTACCCTCGTGTATGATTTGAGTTTATGTAATATGCTCATATGAAGGGGTTATAAACTATGTGGTATACCTCACCCTCATATGCGATGTAAGGATATGTATTATCTCATGCACACATGTAGGGGTATGACCTATGCTACCTTCTACCCTCATGTGCTATTCATTATCTCATGTACGTTTGAATATATTAAAGTATGTAGGATGCAATGCAACAAGAGATAGGCATCACAGGAAAAATGCATAATCATAAGCAATGAATAACATTCTAACAATATGACATGTATGAATGAATTGAAGTAAAATATGCTTATATAGAACATATTACGTGCATAAAAAGAGACCATCATTTGGCTAATGGATTTATCACTTCCCATCCTAGGTGCTTGAGGTACCAACCCTCAACTTATTTATCGAATGAGGGTTGGTACCAATCTCTCAATTCGGTTAACTTCTATCACCATAGATACTTTCCATGAAATCAACACATGAATATCATACTTTCATCATCATAAAGTCATTCAACACATATACCATGCCCTAGACCTTCAATAACTCAAGATACATAATCCAGACATTTTATCAAACACTTGGCGGGTGTGTAATGCTAGTGTAAAATCATGTAATTAAAGGAGTGAAATCATGCATGAAATCTTGAAATAAAACAACCCACAATTACTTGGTAATAACATCTTGCAAAATACATTGGAACCCCTCATCAAATCCCAAAGAGATCACAGTTCTAAAGCTTAAAACATGCATAATCATAATTGGTAAATCATCTCATGGTATAGATTTAAAAATAAGTAATCATGTATTTTCAACCAAACTTTCATAAAATCTCAATATATATGATCATAAGCCCTAATGAATAATACCAATAAACAACACAACTTGGAAACATGTAATTTTTATATAAATGGAAGATTGGTCCTCATGGGTGAAAGGTAACCATGAACGAAACCCACATACCTTAGACCTTGAATTTCTTGAAATTGAGTAGAGAAGGACTTGGAGCTTGGAATGGGGTCTTGAAATCCACAACTAGTTCTTTAGTTTCCTTGAATTTGTATTGGAGTTTTGATGAAGGCTTCTGAGAGAATTTGAGAGTGTATTCCAATTGGGAGGAGTGAATTTGATCTTTAGGAATAGGGTTAGGTCTTTAGGAAGTGTTAAGATAGCATAAGAATCCATAAAAGACCAATAAAAATGGCTAAATTTACGAAATGCCATTAATAAGGCGAAATTTGGCAAAAACCCGTATATACCCCTGCACATACTAATTCTATGAAAATGGAGACAACTTCTTCATCCGAACTCTAAATAAGGTAAAACCAAGTGGGTTGGAAAGCTAATTCAAAGCGCTTTGATTTTTAGGTCGTGGGCCGCCCATTTCTTTGCGTGCTAAGAGATATGCCCCTTAAACATGATCCTCCTACCGGTACTTGTGCAAAACTTAGCAAACGAAAATTCCTTTGAGCTAGATTTGAATGAGATCTTGAAACTTGAATGAGTTTCTTGAGATCCGGAAGTGAGTTTGGAACACTTGAATTGGGTGAAATATTTGTCTAAGTGTTTGAGAGAGTATTGGGGAATGTCTTGTATGATATGAAAGTGAAATATGACTAAGTATAGGTATTGTCACATATGGGAAGGCTTAGGCCCAAGACCCAAAAGACTTGGACCGGAACACAAAACTGGGCACAAAAATACACTATGGCATGCTCCTAGCGTGTCATGCCTGGGGCACGAATCTTCATTGTCATTCACCAACTTTGAAATTTCAGATTTTACTACAGTTGCCGTAAAATTCGAGTTATACCCATTTTCCACACAACTTTGCCTTTTGAACAAGAATATGAAGTCGAATTTTTGATATCACGCACGAATTTTGAGATATATGGAAATTATTATTTCGAACACTTCTGAGGCACATTTTCAGGCAATTTTTGGGATTGTTTTAGGTGTTCTTCTAGTTTTTCATCGGCCAACATCTGTGTTTTTGTTAGACCCCGTAACTAACGTGATTGGGACGAAGTGTCGTTTTGAAAATTTTTTGTCGATAAATTGTAATTTAATGGAAATAAGTTCGGTGCCTAATTATAAGGTTTTGGAGCAGTTGGAAAATGT
>JAPFFP010047429.1:0-10368 GCA_026153255.1 Solanum medicagineum | reverse complement strand
TATGCATATATATACATATCTGTTCTGGTTGGCTGAGTTTCCTTGCAGGTGGGTTAGTCAGTAAAACAAAGGAAACTTTGTCAGATTTTCTGTAAATTCATTAAGTAGTAGTTTGTGATTTTGTATCTGTGATAGTGCCTAATCGGCTTTAGTCACGGCCCCAAGGTCGAGTCGTGACATCATCACATCCCTCACCATCAACAATAAGTGCGCTCGTGCAGATGACCAGGTATGAGCTGAAATCTAAGAGTTATCAGACTTTCACGACCCCGGACGCCCCATCTCAGGCCAATGTGACCCAAGGTATAAGGGGAAAGCCACCTTACAACAAGTGTAGTAAGCTTCATATAGGTGAGTGTCGTGTTGGCAAAGATGTGTGCTATGCATGTGGTCAGGCTGGTCATTTTAGTTACGAGTGTCTGAAGAGGAGGCAACGTGAGGGGAGCAGTAGAGCTTAGTCTTCAATAGCACCTCAGCAGGTAATCAGCAGAGGGGTACTATTACTACGGGTACAAGAGGCGGGACAAACCGTCTTTACGCTATGGGTAATTGACAGGAACAGGAGGCTACAGTAGATGTTGTCACGGGTATGCTTCATGTCTTTACTTATGATTGTTATTCATTGATTAGTCCGGGTGATACCTTATATTTTGTAATTCCTTATGTGGCTAGAAAGTTTGGTATTCTTTCCGAGTGTTTGGTCGAGTCATTTTCCGTCTTTACTCCTACCAATGAGTCTATCCTAGTTGAGAGGGTTTACAGGGATTGTGTGGTATCTATTTATCATAGAGACATATTAGCTGATTTGGTAGAGTTGGAGATGGTTGATTTTGATGTAATAATGGGCATGGATTGCTTCATGCATGTTATGCTTCTGTTGACTGTAGAACCCAAATGGTTAGGTTCCAATTTCTTAATAAGCCTGTCTTAGAGTGGAAAGGGAGTTCTGTTGCCCCTAAAGGTAAGTTCATATCCTATCCTAGAGCTAGAAAGTTAATATCCAAGGGTTGTATTTACCACCTCATGCGAGTGAAGTCTGATGATGTTGAGTCTCTTACTCTTGAGTTAGTCCCGATAGTGAATGAGTTTCTCGAGGTCTTTCCTGATGATCTTCCTGGAGTCCCTCCTGATAGGGAGATTAATTTTGGGATTGATGTTCTTCCAGAGACCAAACCTATCTCAATTCCACCCTATAGAACGGCCCCTGCAGAGTTGAAAAAATTGAAAGAACAATTGAAAGACTTGCTATAGAAAGGTTTCATAAGGCCTAGTGTCTCACCTTGGGGTGCTCTCGTCCTATTCGTGAGTAAGAAAGATGGGTCTTTGAGGATGTGTATAGACTACCAGCAGTTGAATAAGGTTACCATAAAGAATAAGTATCCTCTTCCCAGAATAGATGATCTCTTTACTTCAGGGGCTACTTGTTTCTCCAAGATAGACCTCAGATCGGGTTACCATCTGTTGAAGGTGAGGGAAAGTGATATTCCAAAGACAGCCTTTAGGATACGGTATGGCCACTTTGAGTTCTTGGTCATGTCCTTCGAGTTGACAAATGCACCTGCAGCTTTCATGGACTTAATGAACAGGGTATTCAGACCATATCTTGATATGTCCGTGATCGTGTTTATTGATGACATCCTAGTGTATTCGAGGAATGAAGAGGAGCGTGCTAAACACCTTAGAGTGGTTTTGCACACATTCAAAGATCATGAGTTGTATCAGAAATTCTCCTAGTGTGAGTTTTGGATCAAGTCAGTGGCTTTCTTAGGCCATGATGTTTCGGGAGATGGCATTCGGGTTGATACTCAGAAGATTGAGGCGATTAAGAACTGGCCAAGACCCATTTCTCCAACAAAACTAAGAAGTTTCTTGGGTTTGGCCGGGTATTATCGCAGATTTGTGGAGGGCTTCTCTTCTCTGTCAGCCCCGTTGACAAAGCTGACTCAGAAGAAAGACAAGTTTCAGTGGTCTGAGGCATGTGAGAACAACTTTCAGGAATTGAAGGCTAGATTGACTAAAACGCAGTGTTGACCTTTCCAGACGGGACGGGTGACTTCGTGATATACTGTGATGCATCCAAAGTGGGATTGGGCTGTGTACTTATGCAGAAGGGAAAAGTGATAGCTTATGCTTCCAGACAGCTTAAGGTCCACGAGAAGAATTATCTGACTCATGATCTTGAGTTGGCAACAGTAGTGTACGTACTTAAAATTTGGCGTCACTATCTATATGAAGTACATGTGGACGTGTTTACTCACCACAAGAGCTTGCAATTCGTATTCAGTCGGAAAGAGCTCAACATACGGCAGAAGAGGTGGATAGAGTTGCTCAAGGATTATGATATGAGCATCCTCTACCACCCAGGTAAGGCTAACATTGTTGTTGATGCTCTTAGCAGGATGTTCATGGGTAGGAATGCCCATGTGGAGGAGGGGAAGAGCGAATTAGCCAAGGAGGTGCATAGAGTGTCTTGATTGGAAGTACAACTTGAGGAGAACAACAAAGGTGAGGTCAATGTTCAGAATGGGTCTGCTTCATCCTTAGTGTCATAGGTGAAGGAAAAGCAAGACCAAGACCCTTTCTTACTCCAACAGAAAGAAACGGTTCACAAACAGAAGGAGATGGTTTTCTCCAAAGGGGGATATAGGGTATTGAGATATCAAGGGAGATTGTGTGTACCTGGTGTTGATGGAGTTCGAGAAAGAATCATGGCCGAAGCTCATAGTACGAGATATTTCATTCATCCTGGCTCCACCAAGATGTACCACGACTTGAGGGAAGTCTATTGGTGGAATAGGATGAAGAAATACATTGCTGAATTTGTTTCCAAGTGTCCCAATTACCAACAAGTTAAGGTTGAACATCAGAAATCATGTGGGTTAGCTCAGAACTTTGAAATTTTGGAGTGGAAATGGGAGATGATCAACATGGATTTCATTACCGACTTACCAAGATACAAAAAGCAGTGTGATTTGATATGGGTGCTGTCAGGATGACTATATCAGCCTACTTTTTGGCGGTGAAGACAATTTATACGGCTGAGTATGCCACCCTTTACATTCGGGAGATTGTGAGGTTGCATAGGGTTTTCTTGTATATCATCTCAGACAGAGGAGCTCAATTCACCTCTCAATTTTAGTGGTCTTTCTTGAAGGAATTGGGTACAAAGGTAAATTTGAGTACCGCTTTTCACCCTCAGACAGATGGGCAGGCAGGGCACACTATTCAGACTTAGGAGGATATATTGAGGGCATGTGTTATTGACTTCAAAGGAAACTGGGATGATCATTTACCATTGATTGAGTTCACGTATAATAATAGCTATCATGCCAGCATTCAGATGGCCCTGTATGAGGCATTATACGGGAGGAGATGTAGATCCTCGATTGGCTGGTTTGAGGTGGGTGAAGCTGAGTTGATTGGGCCTGACCTCGTACACCATTCTATTGAGAAAGTTAAAGTCATTAGGAAAAGGTTAAAGATAGTTTATAGTCGCCAGAAATTATATATAGATGTAAGAAGAAGAGACTTAGAGTTTGAGGTAGATGATTGGGTGTACTTGAAGGTGTCACCCATGAAAGGTGTCATGAAATTTGGTAAGAAGGGAAAACTGATTCCCCATTATATCGAGCCATACCAGATTGTAAGAAGGATTGGGAAGGTTGCTTACGAGTTAGACTTGCTTTCCGAGCTAGATGGAGTTTACCCGGTGTTCCACGTATCCATGCTGAAGAAGTGTTTGGGGGATCAAGCCTTAGCAATCCCTGTGGAGAGTACGGGTGTGAAGGACAACTATCATACGAGGAAATTTCAGTTCAAATACTTGACTGACAGGTTCGTAAACTGAGGAATAAAGAGATAGCCTCCGTTAAAATCCTATGGAGGAATCAATTTGTTGTGGAAGCTACGTGGGAAGCTGAGGAAGCAATGAAACTCAAATATCCGTATCTATTCGTCCCTAGTGATGATGACTTTGGAGGTAAAAATATTCTTATCTTTAGCAATTTCGAATGTTTTCTTTTCATTAAGTCGATGCCTTACTTTACTCCATTCCCGAGTCTAAGACAAAGATAGATAGATGATGGATTGTGAGAGTTCGAGTGTCCCCGAGTGAGGAATGAGATGAGTTGTAAAGTCATTTAAGTCCCCGTTTGACCTATACTCATCATTCGAGGACGAATGATTCTAAAGGGGAGATGATGTAACACCCCATAAAATTACTAAAAGGCCCTTGAACTATATTGTGCGTACAACACATCTTCCTAAGCTTTGATAGGAAATCCAAGACCGGATTTGCGATCAGTCTGAAAAACTAAGTCAAAAAATGGTTTTGACTTGACTTTAATGCGAAAAAATGTGATTTAATTTTTTCAAAGAAAACCAAAAATAGTGGGGTTTTCGCGTCCTCTCCGCGTATGTCTTTTTTTGAAAATTTGAAGAAATCGAAAATTTCGCGAAAAAGTGTATAAATACACTAGTGCGCATCGAACACTGTGCATGGGAATCGATTTTTTTCTTTTAATTCAGGAAGGGCAATTTCATCATTTCCAATATATTTTAATATCCCAGGTCAGTTTTGAAATATATTTCGTACAAAAAGGGTTTAAACCCAAAAAGCTTCTAAGTCTTTCAATTTTTACGCAAGTCAGAGAGAAGAAGAGGAGAGAAAGTATAAGAGTTTCAAGAGTTTTACAATTTCTTGAAGAAATTTCCATTCCCCGGTATGTAAAGGCTACCAAAAAGCATGGAATCGATCTTTCATGTGGCAATGTAGAGTTAGGATGAAAGAAAATCATGTCTAAAAGCCTTGATTTATGAATTCTTGAAAGTTCTTAGATAATTGCTTTAAATTCTTGGGTTTTATCTTGAGTTCTTGAATATATTCTTTAAACTATATTTTCATATCCTAAATTGATGATCTTCATGCTCAAAGTTTACTGTATACTTACCTATTTATGTGATGGTGATTAAACTCTTACGAATTCTCTCTGTAAAGACTTGAATAATGAACTTAGGGGGAGGTCTAGAGCCTTGATTATCAGAATGTGATGTTTGACTAAGTTTGAGTCCTAAAGTGAGGGTATTGATGACTGTGATCGCTGAAATTAGTACTGATAGAGTTGAATGAATATGTTCTCTTGAATTGGAAAGATAGTCTTGCCCATAGAGGTTGGGTGATGAGAGTTCTTGATGGATTGATAGATTTATAAGCATATTGAGTCCTAGGAAGAGTATTAGCACCGAATGGGTAAGAGTGAGTCCCACCTGTACCAATTAACTACGTGACCAACCTAGAAGAGGATTGGACCGTGAAAGCGGATGTTTTCTTTATCACAAAAGAGGACATGACAGACTTTTGGATCCACTGACAGACTCGTCCTTTACCCCGGTAAGGTACTGGATGGATGTGTCAACGACTTCTCTTTATTATATCACTACCAGCTCATTGGTAGTGGTTGTGGATTATAGAAACTCCCAGATAGATTTCATGATGATAGGACTCCAATGTAATGTGATTGTTTGATGTTGATTGATGATGGAGGATAAAGTCTTTTCCTTTATATCTGAGGTGACACTGAGTGATTGATGAGTGATGGTTACACTGTTTTCTTTTTCTTTAGCCCGTTTTAAATACAGTATATTCCGCGTACTAATGCCCCTCTGGCACTGCATCGTCTTATGATGCAGATACTATAGACCGAGGATTTCAACAGCTCGATCGTTGAGGTTCAGAGCTCTCTATTCCAGACAGTGGTGAGTCCTCCCCTGCATTCGGAGGATGTTTATTTTCTTGATTTGATAGTCGTTTGCTAGATGTTTGGTAGCCATGGCCTATCATGGTACCGTCTCAGACTATAGTATAGAGGCTTCATAGACATAGATTTTGATGTTAATGTTGGGGGTTCTTTTCCCTCTTCTTTTCCTTATTTGAGATTTTGTTATCTATTTTATTTCCCTATGACAGGCTGAGATTGATAGTATTGAGCTCACTGACAAAATCGTACTTCTATTATTACTTCTATTCTACTGATGATCTGACTGAATGATGGCAAAGAGATTAGATGGTCCGCTTGGGGCTACCAATAGTCTCCAAGTGCCAGTCACGTCTAGGGTACCCTCCCGGGCGTGACAAGGACACCATTTCTGACATACTATTAAATATAAGCCTAAGGTCATCAGAGATTGGGTAAGGGCTCAAATTACCTCAAGAGGAAGGTGTTAAGCAACCCTCGAGGTCCACAAGCGTGGGTCCTGACCGTATCTCATGTCTTATGTGGGGGTTAACAAATAAAAGTCTCTTATTTTTAGAAAATTATTTTAATTAATCTAAGTGAGAAATTTAAACAAATAAAAGAGAAAGTAAGCAAATAAACAATGATAGAAAAATAAATCTAACTACCCCAAGCAATTTAACGTAAACAAGAAATAGAAAAAAAATTAGGCATTTTAATTTCCATTCGGATCAGTTTACTCGGCTTTCAAGTGTTATTTAGCTCGCAAGGCTTTATTAAGCCTAAGGACAAAACCAAGGTTTGTGCTATTAAAGCGCGCGTATAGAGTCATCCTTTCCGAGGGTCCTATATACCCCTACCCCCTCCTAAGTTGATTTATTTATTTTAACTTAAAGACGTACTAAAGAAAAATGAAAACTTCTAATTGTCTTTCCTAAAATACCTAGCGTCCCGTCTTATGGTCCAAGAGGCATTGAACATCTATATTTGGAAAAGCTTCTAGACTAAAAGAAAAACAAAGCTTCCTAAGACTCGCGTCAAACAAAACAAACAAAACGAGCAATTAGCATTTAAATCTCAAATAGCCTCCAAACAATTATATATCTAGCATGCTTGAAAAACACACAAACGATGCAAAGTGACATGCTAAGTGTATGCGGCATAGATCAATATTCAAACACACAAGAATTATTTAAAACCAAAGAATTTTGCCTATTTTATAAGCATTAACATACTTGAAAATATTTATCAAGGCCTATAGGCATAAATTTTAAAGAAAATATTTACTGAATTCTATCAACATGATTCTTAAACTACATGACTTAAAAAATAACAATAATTATGGCCAATCCTATAAGCATAATTTCTATATGAAAACATTAGATTGAACTCTAAAAGCATGATTTCTAAAAATGTTAAATCCTAAGAGACATGATTTTCTAGAGAAATATACTTCGAAAACAAAATCCTATAAGCATTTTTTATTGCAAAAACGAAATCTAAACATATTTAAAAAAAAAACCCTAAAACATGTTTTATAATGCAAAATGATAATTCAACATATTTTTAAGATAAAATCCTAGCAGCAGGATGTCTATTGCCAAAAAAAATAAATATTTAAGCATGTTTTAAAAACAAAATCTTATAGGCATGCTTTCTATTGCAAAAGAAAAATCTAAACATCTCTTAATAAAGTCCTAGAACATATTTTCTAGTGCAAAATGTTAATTAAACATATTTTTCAAAATAAGTCCAAGGAGCATGATTTCTAAAAAAACAAAATTCTATAAGCATGATTTTCTAAGGCCCTAAAACATGATTTTTTTAGACAAATAAGCATGGCAAGCATTATATTTAGATAGACATATCCTAGAAAAACGATACTTATCAAACAATTCTTTAATCCTATAGGTATGAAAATATTAAATATCCTGAACATGGTTTCTAAAAAAGAAAAGTATAACAAATAGTATATGTATATATATTTAGCACAAAAAAGGTTCAAAAACATGCTTGGTTAGTTCTTTTTAAACAATTCATAATTAGCTTATCTATTGCACGTAAAATTCATTAAACCCTAAATTAAAGTTTGCCTAAGTTCACTGGACAAACAGAACAACACAGGAAAAATTTAAAATATAAAAAAACAGTTAGCACATAGTTTCCTGTCCTCTTTCACTATATTCCCGTATTAAGGCAGGATATACTGAAATGAAAACAAATATAATATGACCAAAGAAACACTTCGAAATCCTGCTCGTCCCATCCAAGCGACTTTTCAAACCAGACTTGAAATTCTAAACACATTCAACAAGAACAGAAACAGTAATATATGAGAAGGTAATATGATAAAAGAATCCTACCAGTCAAGAAGATAAATAATTAAATTTGGACAACCACCGAAGAATTTGAGATGACCAGGAAGGAGAGAGTAATATAAAATTATTTTTTTTCGTGCTCTGGATGAGAATAGTTTGCAGAGAATGATATGAAAATTTTTGTGTTTCTGTTCGTATGAAAAGTGTCTGAGTGTGTGAAAAAAGGGTTGCTTTTATAGTGACCAAGGAATACAAAAAAAGATAATAAAATCAATCATTAAGTAATCATAAATGAAGTAATAAAATTTCCTAAGCATGATTTGGAAAAGATATACCCAAAATTAACTGAGTAGAAAAGCAAATTGCTAGGAAATCCTATACTACCATAAATAATACAAATCAGCATATAATAAATAATAAAAAAAATGTCAAAAGAACAAATAACACATTCCAATCACTAAACAATTCATTTACATTAATTATACCATAAGTAAAAATCACAAACTAATCAAAGTCAAGATTATCCATACAAGTTACACTAAAAAAAAAAATTGTTCAATAATAATATCTATTAACCGTATAAAACAAAAGGAAACCTAATCACACCTACTATAAAAAGCAATTCAATCATATATCATAATGAAATCAAACGAATTAATTTAGTCAATGCAGTAATTAGTTAATCACATTAGTTTTACTGAGAAGGAAAATATTCAGTTCATAATTTGACCCGAAAACGAATCAATCCAAAAATTGGTACGGGATTTGTCAAATTTTGAGAATCACAACGAGCAGAATAAGGCAAGGGGAGGAGTTAATTAAGGGAAAAGTAAAAAATTACAAACTGTCCTAATAAAGACAAATAAAACCTTCTTAATTAAGATAAGGAAAACACCATAAACTAAGTCAGTCAAAACATAATAATCAAATCAACTAATTCCCACGAAATTAAGCCAAAGTCATGTACCCACCATTTTACCATAGCCAATGAAACAACAAATTCTACAAAGTATGGTGCTCTTCGAAACAACAATCTAAACATTTGAATAATCACCACATAATCACATAATAAAAAACGAAACCAAATTGAAATAGAGTGTTTTCGAGATTCATAGAATGATCTGATCTTGACCGGTATTGTTGGTTCTCTGACCGAAGTAACTTTGCTGGAGTCCATTACATGGGGGTTTGGTCGATTTTTAGCGGGACAGAGGGAGAAGATGGGCGGTGTTTCAGGGTTGTGGTGGTGAAGCACCACTGGTGGGGTCATATTTCTGGCAAAGAAGGGGTCGTTTGGGGTGCTATCCGGTGAGAAAGAAAGAAGAGAGAAGGAAGAACGACGGAGAAGGGAGATGAGAAGAGAGGAGAAGGGCGGAGCATGGATTTTGCGATGGGTGTGAGGTTCCGGATTTCAGTCTTCGCCGGAGAGGGAGGACGGCGAGAGGCAGAGGGGTGTCGCAACGGGGTGGCTGGGATCTGTCTTTCCAGCGTAGCAGATTCGCTGGTGACGGGCCCTTTTGGGACTGTTTTGGTTGCATTTTTGGTGGCGATTTCAGGCGGAGTTTGGGGTTTTTCCAGCGAGTGAGGTGAGAGGGGTGGAGACGACTGGAGAGAAACAAAGGGGCGACGGGTTTGGGGTGGTCGTTCCCGGTGCAACCCGCCAGAAAAGGAGAGAGAAGGCGGCTGGGGGTCTAGAGAGAGAGAGGGACGGCTCTATGGGTACAAGGTTGAGGGGGAAATGAAGATAAAATTAAGGTTTTGGGGTGTAATTAATTGAAAAGGAAAATAAAAATTCAAATCATTTACACCATTAGATTAAATAGCGGACAATTGTGATTGAATTTCACAAATTCGGGTCGGATTTCGAGTCAACAAATGGGTCATCCGGATTTAATTTAATTGAAATTGGACATTTAAAATTTGGCCATAAATTGATTCAATTAGGCTAGAATTGAAAATTTTTGTAAAGAATCGGGTTAAAATTGAAATAATTTTCAAAGAAATTGACTAGAATTGAAATAATTTGATAGAAAGGCTACGAATTGAACCAATTGGGACAAAATTAAATAAATTGTCATCTAATTAAATTACAATATGCACGCAAACGATATTTTAAAAAGAATAATCTTTACGTAAGGTATACGGAATATATAATACCGATATAAAAAATATAATAATATTATTTTTTAAAATTTAAAAAAATTAATAAATTGGTAAACGTTATATTTAAACGTGACACTAAAAATAATACTAAGTAAAAATAATGAAAGTAAATAGTATTAATAACAAATATTATTACTTCTAAATATTATAATAAT
>JAPFFP010047428.1:0-10368 GCA_026153255.1 Solanum medicagineum | reverse complement strand
GAAAAATGAGGGGGAGTTCCTGGGCTATATGTTGAGGGTCTGGTATCCAACTTGTGAGGCGCCTTTTGGGGTAAACCAAAGGGACAAAACCATGAGGGGGACGGCGACACGTAACGCCCCAAAGTGGACAATACTTCACAGTGTTGGGCCAGGTCTTTACACAATGACAAACCCATGACTACCTCAATCAAAATAAATGAGAAGCAACTCTAATTCTATAGCAGGAATGAAAATAACATAAGAATCCTCCGAAGTAAGGGAGGCTCACCCATCCGCTTGACATCCAAAGATCCTCAATGAAACGACTGCTGATGATCTCTATCTTGTATATTTGCATCATAAAATGATGCAGTGCCAGAGTAGCGTCAGTACATGGAATGTACAGTATGTAAACGGGCCAAAATTAAGTGAGATAAGCAGGGTACACGAAAACATCAGTTCATTCAGCATTCATCTAACTTCAGAACATGGAATAGGTATTAGTCATTTAACATTCGTTAAGACTCATGCAATCACATCAACATAAAAGTACTAAAAAGAGGGCACCCTATATGGGAGTTTCTCGAACCTACACTATCACCTATGAGCCGGTGATGGCACAATGAACCGATGGTGTTGCCCCATCCACCCAATACCTTGCCGGGATAGAAGACGTTCATTATTGGATCCAAAATAGAAATAACATTAAGTCCTCTTTTAGGATTGAGGAAACATTCGTTGCTCATGGTCAATCCTCAACTATGTTGACCACGTAGTTATGAGTGTGAGTAGGACTCACTCTTACCCATTTCGGTACTCAATACTTCTCCCATAGACTCAACATGCTTATAAACGTTAACATTCATCCTTTGTCCTCATTTAGTCTCCTTCAGACTTGGACATCAATTCATTATTCATTCATTAGCTCGACGGATTAGGAAATATCCCTTAAGATTATGTTCAACCTCTTTAAGGTTCTTAATTCATTATCATCAACCTTTAATTCGTTCAATTCAGGACCCAGACCACAACCAGCAAATACAATTATGTGATCAAGGCACTAGACAACAATTCCTAGGTTCATCCTTGAACTCATTATCAAAATAATCATGTAGGGTTATATAATCATACGACTCGTTCGTTTAAACCATGTGGACAAGTAATTCAGTTATGATATTCATCGCATTCACGAAAATATGTATAAGGCTCAATCCTTATCTTCTTGCATTCATGCTTTAACAATTAACATATAGGGTTTATACAATATCTCATGAACAATATTCAGTTCAAGAAAATAAGTTTATGATGATCATCAACATATGCAAATAAATGTATAATCAATATAATTTCTCAATAAAATAATCAAGAATCATGTCTGTAAATTCAAGAATCTTCAACTCACATCTAAGACCATCTATGAGGCACATGGGAGAACAATCCCATGCTTTGGGTAGCTTTACATACCTGGGATGAAGACAATGTGAATCCTGACAAGAATTTGACTTGAAATCTTTAACTCCTCGCGATTCTCTCTTCTTATTTAGCCTTAGGTCTTTTTAAGAGACTTAGAATGGCTTAAAAATGGGTTATATACCCTTTTTACGCTTAAAATGACATATTTTGGTCATATATTAAGTCTAGGAGGGGTTCGAAAAGGTATAGGATGCCCCTCACGAAATTAAAAAAAAGTCAATTTTCGGGAAGCGGGGTCGCCACGCGGACCGCGTACTTTTTTGATAATTTTCATAAAAAATCCTCCAAAATCCCGTAGAAAATGTTTGGAACAAAAACTAAGTGTTGGTCCGCGATGGGTCCGCATCGTGGACCTATCGTGCACCCTCACTGGTTCGCATTTTATTATGAAAAGTTATTTTTTGACCCGGTTGTTCTAAAATCAGGTCGAGATCATTTTCTCACTCAATTTCTTACACTGATTGCATATCCAGTCTCGAATTCATAAATAGAGTATGGGAAGACGCGTTATGCGCATGATATCATTCTAGGGGTATTTCGGTAATTTGATGGGGTGTTACATTATTTCCCCTTTGGGATTATTCGTCCTCGAATGACAAGTAAGGTGGATGTCAAGGCACGAGTAGGCTCAAAATTCATCTCGGAACTCCCATCAGTCAATCAAACTTTTGATCCTTATCACTATCAACAATTCCTATTCAGACTCAAGAATAGACAATTCACTCAAGAAAAGACAATCAATTTAGTCAAGGGTAAGAACTATACCTTTAACATTCTTATCATCAGGCATGAATAACAATCAAGACTCCTTTCAATACTCACTCAACCAATCTGGACAGTCGCATGTCACTTAGAATAGACGAATCAATTCAGATCGAGAGTAGAGATACTCTTTTAGACATTTTCACTATCAAGCACAAATGGAAAGTCAAAACTCAATCAATTCGAATCATTTGAACACCTCGACAATCAGTATTTCAAACTCAAGAAGAAGCCATCAACTCTAATAGAGAATGGGACCGTCGGTACATAAGACTCTATGTACAACTCTCAAGCTTAACACCTCATCTGAATTGTACTGCCTTTTTCGACACTCTAATCCACCGACTTTAACTCATAGCTCCTATTCAAAACTCTACCTATCTATATCCCCTTATTCCCTTCAAGCATATCTCTGAGCCTCAAGGTGCCATTCACGGGATGATCATACTCATACATAACTAATCCTCAATACTCAACTCTAGACTTCCATAGGGGCTTTCATTGAAAGATCACTAATCCTCTTCACTACCTTACTACTCTTCTTCAAACCCTTATTATGAAGTCTTTGCTAATCTATCATCAATACTCGCATAACAACAACCCCGAATTCAAGCCTATCACTCTAACCACTTCAACTATATCTTAGAATTTTCAAGCCTACTTAGCACTTCTACCTCCATCGTTTAATGAGTTCTCACTCAAAGTCACACCAACATACTCTTACCTATCTACTGTTCATCATAAGGTTTTATCTCTCTCCTCCTTCCTGTCTCTATCCCTACATGACACAAGTTTAACACCTGTATCATAATAAGGATACACTCACTTCTCCTCATCTACCCTCATTCTCAGTGTACTACTATCAACATCATTGCTTGGACCTGGAGGAACTCATCATCTCCCCCTTTGTCGAAACCTCAACCTACTACCTCTCCATGCAAAATAAGCACGAATATCATCAGAACTCAAATACTCCGTTGCTCGAATACTCATTCTCATGAATAGACTTTGAACACAATGTCTAGAATTTAAACTTTATCTCCAACATGGTTATTAGGTACGAATACTATCAAGGACTTGCATACTCTAGTCTGCAGAGGCTCAAAAGGAACATTAACTCGAAGACAGAAACTCAACTCCATTATCACAATTCAGGAGCCCTCCTTCTCTATCATCATCCACAATTCGTCTATTATCGTCAATACTTCTATCAAGACTGGAAAGCTGGATTACTCAAAGAGCTTGGAATGAAAGATCATTAGCACGATTCAACCGAGAAATCTTATCTGAGAACATTCAAAGATTACATCTCTCTCGTCTATCAAGACTCATTCTGAGTTCACAGAGCTATACGTAGTGTAAAACTCAGGTCATATCTCCTTCAACATAGGACTGGAAACTTTTGGATTCATGCGGTAAGATCAAGATTAATGAATGAATTCATCGCTTCTTATCCTCAAAACTCAGCATGAATGAGAATCAACATGATGTGCATGGGACTAGGCCATAGGTACGACAGTCATACACCAGAAAGGAATGGAATGCTACCTCAACTGAATTATAAGGACTATATGAAACGAAAAAGAATTGATACCTCATCTTGATCAGCCTATCACAATCGAAAACTGAAGATCTACTTTGATCTCTCATATCATCATCTCCCCCTTAGCTCTTAAGGTGTTCTCTCTAAATTTGTGAATCAATTTCCTCTACTAGGATATAAGCATATAATTCCACACTGTCAAGGAATCACTATCCACAAGAATATACATCTTCTGTTATGCTATAGTCACATACATATAGCTAGCCACATAGACTCCTTCAACGATATCTCTCTTAGCTTCCTCATGTCTATACGGAACTCTCTCTCCCTATTTACTGTTCTTAATGGCGTACATAATCACTTCCCAGAATCACTACAATCTAACATCTTCTTTTGCCTGCTAACGGTCAACTTTTGTGCTCTACTTATCTGTATAAAGCTTAGACTATCATGAAAAAAAATCATCATCATCTATCCATAAGCCCCAAATCGACTTAGCAACTCGTGACGACAAAGATAACTTACATTAGCCTACTTCAGATCAACAACTCAAGTATACTATCTAGATTCTCATAGCAGTCATAACTTAAAGCCTCACCCTTCTGTACACAATCATGGTTACATATCTTAAACCTCCTAAGCCTCCTTTTTTCTAGTGCTTCTCCCTTAATTTATTATCTCTGTCTAAGGAATACCTCTACTCTACTCCTAACACCATGCTCCTTCCCATTTAACATTTTTAATCATTGAACACGCACTACAACAAGACTCTTAGGTCAAATCTCCAACAAGGACTTTCACTATCATCATACTATCTCCTCTTTAACACTACTCCTCAAAATTCAAGCTTAGGGTATAGCACTAAAATGTGCATCTATCACACACCTCTCTAATGCCGACTCAGAACTACTAGGTAAAAATTTAGGGAACATAATCCTACTAAAATCTCATAGCGAGTAATCAATCAACACATCCCCTCTAAACAACTCATGTATCACTCACCCAATCACTATACCTCCTTATCTGGCTAAGCTTATAACTCTATAAATCTCATGAACTCTCACATACAATCATAAGTCTAACTTAGATCTATCACCTTAAAAGTAATCTTTCCCCCTATTCAAGATCTACACTTCATCCTCAATAGTACTAATACTACAACATGTCAGCGTACACTTCCTTTTAGTTTGAACATGCTCTAACACATTCTGACACTAACCCTCTCTCTCTTTGTACCTCATCATGACCATCATAGGGCACTCCCAACTTGTTCAATAAATTTAGGGAAATCAACTCGTCACCATTACTTACCTAATAGGTATACATAACTCTAACTACAAGCCTCAATCAGCCATCACTGTTTATATCCCGTCCCTTTCTTTCCATCATCATCCTTCTAACTCTGGGATGATTTAATTCTACTCAGATTTTGTAAGACCTCACATCTCAATTTTAGGTGGTAACATTAAACTCTTTAAAGACGTACATTTCTCTCGCATAAGGAACATCCTGAGCAAGTTTAGAATAAGAGGGTCTGGGTACATTTAGAGCTAACTCAAATGCATGATTCATATAAGTAGTAGTGCACTCTTTCTAGTCAATCAACTTAGCACACTAGTCGTCTTTTCTCAAGCTTAATGCAGTGTCTCTACTATTCGGATTATAATATTGCCGAGGATTTCATCAGTAAGAGTTTAGATGTTGCTGCCTCTATCGCCCTGTGGACAAGAAATAGTCGAAAGGTTTAGATCATCGTACGAATCATCATAGACTTCTTAGGAAATAGCTTTATCACACGATTCAGAATCTGAAAGAAGGAAAACTTTCCTAATGTCCTATAGCCTCCTGCTTATGAAGTGTGGTCACGATAACACATTAAAAAACAAGTCTCTACTAGACACAGTTTCATAAAATCCCTAGGATACTTGAACTCGTGCTCTGATACAAAGTATGTCACGCCCCAGGAGGGTACCCTAGATGTAACCGGCACTCAGAGACTATTGCTAGTCTCCAAGCGAACCACTTGGTCTCATCACATTTATTCATTCAAATATTCTACTATCAGCGGAAGACATAAAGAAATAAATGGGCACATTATCATCGATTCTCAAAATAATATTATAATAAAAGGCTAGTAGGAAAAACTAGCTCATAACCTTACATCAACATTCGATTCTAGTCTATGAAGCCTCTATCACTAATAGGTAGTGCCAATGACAGACCCATGACTACCTCAATCAAAACAAATGTGAAGCAACTCTAACTCTGTAGCAAGAATGAAAATAACATAAGAATCCTCTGAAGTAAAGGAGGCTCACCCATCTGCTGGACATCCAAAGATCCTTAATGAAATAGCTGCTGATGATCTCTATCTTGTATATTTGCATCATAAAATGATGCTGCGCCTGAGTGGCGTCAGTACATGGAATGTACAATATGTAAATGGGCCAAAATTAAGTGGGATAAGCAGGGTACATGGAATCATCAGTTCATTAAGCATTCATCTCACTTCAGAACACGGAATAGGTATTAGTCATTTAACATTCATTAAGACTCATGCAATCACATCAACATAAGAGTACTAAAAAGAGGGCACCCTATATGGGAGTTTCTCGAACCTACACCCATCACCTATGAGCCGGTGATGGCACAATAAACCGATGGTGTTGCCCCATCCACCCAGTACCTCGCCAGGATAGAAGACGTTCATTATTGGATCCAAAATAAAAATAAAATTAAGTCCTCTTTTGGCACTGAGAAAACATTAGTTGCTCATGGTCAATCCTCATCTATGCTTACCATGTAGTTATGAGTGTGAGTAGGACTCACTCTTACCCATTTCGATACTCGATACTTCTCCCATAGACTCAACATGCTCATAAACGTTAAAATTCATCCTTTGTCCTCATTTAGTCTCCTTCAGACTTGGACATTAATTCATTATTCATTCATTAGATTGAGGAATTAGGAAATATCCCTTAAGGTTACATTCAACCTCTTTGAGGTTCTTAATTTAATATCATCAACCTTTAATTCATTCAATTCAGGACCCAACCACTACCAGCAAATACAATTATGTGATCAAGGCTCTAGACAACAATCCCTAGGTTCATTCTTGAACTCATTAGCAAAATAATCATGTAGGGTTATATAATAATATGACTCATTCGTTTAAACCATGTGAATAAGTAATTCAGTTATGATATTCATCGCATTCATGAAAATATGTATAAGGCTCAATCCCTATCTTCTTTCATGCATGCTTTAACAATTAATATATAGGGTTTATACAATATCTCATGAACAAATATTCAATTCAAGAAAATAAGTTTATGATCATCAACATATGTAAATAAATGTATAATATATATAATTTCTCAAGAAAATAATCAAGAATCACATCTGTAAACTCAAGAACCTTCAACTCACATCTAAGACCATCTATGAGTTACATGGGAGAACAATCCCATGCTTTGGTTAGCTTTACGTACCTGAGATGAAGACAATGCGAATCCTGACAAGAATTTGACTTGAATTCTTTAAGTCCTCGCTCTTCTCTATTCTCTTTTAGCACTAGGTCTTTTTAAGAGACTTAGAATGGTTTAAAAATGGGTTATATACCCTTTTTATGCTTAAACGACATATTTTGATCATATATTAACTCCAAGAGGGGTTTGAAAAGGTTTAGAATGCCTTCACGAAATTCAGAAAAAGTCAATTTTTATGACACGGGATCCACGATGGGGACCGCCTATTTTTTTGGTATTTTTCATCAAAAATCCTCCGAAATCCCGTAGAAAATGTTTGGAACAAAAACTTAGTGTTGGTCCGCAATGGGTCCACGTCGCGGACTTTTCGCTCATCCTCCATGGTTCGCATTTTATTACGAAAAATTATTTTTTTATCTGGTTGCTCTAAAATCGGGTTGAGACCATTTTCCCACTCAATGTTTCACACTAATTGTATATCCGGTCTTGGATTCATAAACGGAGCATGGGAAGACGCGCTATGCAGACGATACTATTCTAGGGGTATTTCAGTGATTTCATGGGGTGTTACATTCCAGCTTTCTCAGTAATTACCTGCAGTGAAAGACAAGATTATAAAAATGAAGTGTACCTGACTTGATGTATTCCAAAGCTTCTAGTGCATCTATTTCAATTTGAAATTTCGGGAAGTTGTGTTGGATGACCAGTTGAAGTCCTATCCTAATGGCCTTGAGCTCCTCTTCGAGAGGGCTTGTGTGGGCTATTGCATCATAAAACCCCATGAGCCATGTACCAGTATGATCCCTAAAAATGCCTCCAAGGCCTTCAGGGCCTAGTGTGCTCTTGTTCGCCCCACTAGTGTTTAGTTTAGTAGTTCTTATAATGGGTGGGTTCCATTTGATGTGGATGAGATCATAGGGGTGGTGCATGGGATTAGGTTTGCTGGTAATGGCAGTGGGCCATCCCATACGCTGCATCAAAATTAACATGCTCTTTCTTGTTTTCTAAAGCATCGGGCATCGGCATATGATCACAAAATATTCAAAAACCGAACAATAATCACGCATGATAGGAATTTAAAGAATAAGAGGGAATTTTCTAACAGTCTCCGTAGCTCTCAAGGATAAGCAACGGATGTCTCCTTATCGATCCTTAAGACTATATTTGACTGGGCTTGTACACATGTGAGACATATGAACCGGACGCTCTGATACCAAATTGTCACAACTCGAAATTCGGGTGTGATAGCAGTCACTGAACCATTCAAGGTGAGTCAACCCAAAACCTAAATAAGTCAACATAATAATAAAAACAGAAGATAAACAGTCTAAATAAGATAGATAAGCATAGGAAATCTAAACTACAACCTTCCCAAAATCAGTGTCACTTCTACAAGCTTCTAATGATAGAATACTCAAATATAATATAGGTCTCAATGTCTAGTCCTCAAATAGAATAAAACATAAGATAGAATCTTCAAAGACCTGCTGAAAGTACAAGAAGCTACCTCAAAACTAATCTAGAAAGATCAATTATGTAATGAAGAATAACTAGTAAGAGGGACTGAGCTCACAACCTACAAAAATGTAGCAAGGGGTGAGCACCAAATAGCAGGGTACTCATTAAATGAAACTAGCCTAGAGTAAAGTAATGAAGAACACAAGTACTCCTGAACTCCTAACCACAAACTCCTGAACTACAGCCTTGCATTCAGAAAAATTCTAGCACAATATAGTATACAATTCACAATAATATGGATGTACTCATCACCTGGCATAATATCTCAACGCACATATATAAATATATCTAACATATACTCAAGTCAATGATACAATAATTATATAATCTTATAAGCAATACAATATTAACATCAATACAAGTATGATAAGAGATGGTGTGGATGCCCTGAGATGTAGATAATGCGATGCAATGTCACATAATCGTAATGCATTATATATATATGTATGTGTATATATCTATACACACACACACACTAGATAGTTTAAGGCCCGTAAACGGGCCCAATATGTCCCGCTATTTTATCTATTTAAAAAAAATCATTCGTAAAACATATTATCATAGCACTTTGACCTATATTTTGTTGGCGTTAATTATTGAAACATTTGCATTACTATCTCCAAGATCAATATTTTTAAATTAGTTGCTCAAGTAGATTTTAGAACCAAGAAATATAAACATGAAGTTCGGTATATAGTATATCTTAACTGCTAATAGAAAATTATTTGTATCCATAATATTTATTTATTTGTTTTCATATAGAATAGTATCTACACTACTAAAAAAATATGAAATTAGCTATTAACTTTGTCGTTATCCCATCTATAGTTGTTAGTAACTAATATAAGTTCATTGCTAAATGAGATTAGTGACGAATTTTACTGTTTAGCCACAAAATTTATTTGTTTATAAATTTAAACTTTTTAGTAGGTGTTAGTTAGTTACCAAGTACTTTTATCATTCACATTAATGTAATTAACGATAACATATAGACTCGAATTATGAGCGTATTTCAAACTTTTCTGTTTAAAATTAAATTTTCAATTCTTTTTGTAAATATTTTTTTATGTCTATACTATATATAGTTATATGTCAATTCATCTTTTGGCTTGTATATATATTTTCTTTCATTGTTGGTTGATAATCTTATTTTTATTAGTATATGTTTAAATTTATTTTCTTTATGTAATTGGTAATAACTAATAGGTTACATGTTTAAAATGTGTCCAGTGTGATAGTTCACTTTCTGTATTTAAAATAATTATTTTATCGACGTTTTTCACAAATATAACGTCTGTCAAAACTCAAATTTCCTACAATATAATATTTATATGAAATTTATTAACATAATAAAAGAGATAACTTGTTAAAAAATTATTTAATCATTTATATCTAGACACAAGAACAATAATTTTACGTTAACTTGAAAAATAAAATAAGATATCTATTATACTTAATTAATTTTGGCTTGATGAATTTCAAAATAAAATAATATTATAATGGAAAATATATGTCAATTGAATTAAAAAAACTTTTTTTTATCAAAATTTGATTTGACAAATTCAAATTTAAATTAAACTTAATATCTAAATTAATACATTTAAA
>JAPFFP010047427.1:0-10369 GCA_026153255.1 Solanum medicagineum | reverse complement strand
GTAGAAACTAATTTTGCCAGAAATTTTCAGATTTTGACTTCTAGAAATTTGAGAAAATTTTGAACCATTTTGCCCCTTATTTTGAACCATTGCAGTATATGGGTGTCGTTGAACTCCTTGTAACGTGTAATTTACATTCTTTATAGTGAAAAATCAATTTGGAGTTGGAATTTAATTGGAATTCTGCGGTTAGAGTGTTCTGATGTGGTTTCGACTAATAAGGTAGGTTTGGCTAATCCTTCTTTGGACTAGGGGTTGGGTGATTGAATATTCTTATGCTATAATATATGGAATGGGATCACATCATATGTTGGTGTTGAGAATCCCTATTGTGTTGCCCGTGTGAGGCTTTGTTTATTATTATGATTGTTTCGTGAGCACGAGACTTTTAGAATTTGTTGTATTGTGTACTTGTAATAAATATATTATACTTGTGAAATGTAATGCTTGGGATGAGTTGTGAATTTATCGTGCATGTGAACTGATATTCATGGGATGAGTCGTGAATTTATCATACTTTGATAATGATATAATTGGCAAACTGAGATACTCGTGAAATGATTTGAGAAATGTGATATATTGTAAAATGAAATGCTCTGATGCATGAAATGAATTGGAAAATGTGATAAATTTAGAAATAAGACGCATTGAGGCATGATGCGAATTGAGAAATGTGACAGATTGTGAAATGAAATACGCTGAGTCATGAAATAATTTTAGGAGCAATATACTTGTGGAAATTGTCATTTGTAACATAACTAGGGAACCTATAAGATGTTATCCAAAGGATAGTTGCTTGTTTTCTTTTGAAGAGTATTATTCCCATCGAATTTGACGAAAGTGTTTATCATGAAAGTTGAGTTTTGTGAACTTTATTACTTTGCAACTTGGATAAAGTGACTGTGCTCCTCTATTGGTGATATTGACATGCATTCATCCTCATACATGCACATAACATGAAACATGGGAAGTGAAATTGTGAGAACCTTTTTTACAAAAAATGAAACATCTTTAAAACCTTTGTATCTTGAGCCCCAGACCGAGCCACTTAGAAGGCAGGGTAATAGATCTACTATGTCATGAATCAATTTCTCAAGCCATGATGGCCTACCATAACCCCCTCCCCTCCCCTACCCTCTCGGTAGATAAACCTAACCTGTAACCTATAACTAAGGGAAACGGGCAATAGGTAGTCAACAAAAATAAGATAAATAAAAGGACAAGGTAAATATATACATAACAAAAATAGAGTCCCTCCCTAGAACTGAAGGTCACTAGTACAAGCTATAGACAAAATAAACTGAGTACAAGTCCCAAAAGTGGACCAAAATAAATACAAGATGAAGGCTAGTCTCAAAATACACAAAACAGGGGCCAAAATTACGAATGGCACTAAAATTATCCAAAAAAGCTTCATGCTTTCCTTGGTCTTCGAAACTGGCTGTTGCAAGCTGGACTAGGACACTACTAATAGCTAGTGCTCAGACCTGCATCATGAAGGCGATGCAAAGTATAGTATGAGCATGAAATAATAAGGTATCCAATAGGCACCATAGGTCGACTGACCAATAAAGATGAAGAAAATATGAAAAAGGAGAATTAAAACCTAAACGGGAGTTAGAGTATACATTCTATGGAAAAGGACTAACACTGAGGGAAAATCTGCTAAAACTAGCTAAGAATACTACACTAGCTATACCTGAACAAGTCGTAGGCCCAAACAAGATACAAATGCATAATTTAAAGTAAAACCCAAGCTAACCCCCACTAGCCCACTGAATACACAAAATTTCTATCCTATGGAGGGTAGGAGCTAGGCTTCTCCAAGAGTGAATGCCTTAGGGACAAGTTTGGGACTTTAACTAGAACCTATCATATTTATCTGACAATAAATGGATGGACTCAAACCAACCACTGGACAATGCCAATAACATGGGAAAAAATGGAGGGACTAATATGACTAATTTTTGGTAAAAAATTATGACACCTTTAAAATTCTTGACCACAAGTTAACTGGTAACTGGATGAGATATTGGTATCATAAGTCCTTAGCTACAAGCTGGGTGGGGAAGTAGTTGATACTTTGAGATTGTGATGAGGTATATGGCCTGCGAGATCCCCTCACCCCCAAACAAGACTCTTAACATACCAATCACACATCCTTGGTCATGGAAGCAAAGTAAACAACTTCAAGAGATACAATAAAAATGGAAATGGGACTAAGGAAAATCTTTATATTCATAAAAGCATAAAGGGTCAAGCTCATAGAATAAGTACATCATAATATCCAACAACACATCTAACATGGAACGAATGGGGGCCAAGACACTTTCTGGGCTCACCCTCATAGTAACAAGTGTTCGACATAAAGAAGTCTCCAAAATAGCAAGAGTAATATAAATAGTGTCCTTGGACTTGAGGACTTACCAAAGGTTGCTTCAAAGGAATACACTAGCCACGTGGAGGAGGATGATCAAATGGAGCTTCGGTCCCTATATGGTAATATCATGTAGGCATAATATATGTGTTAGTACGTTTGAATGTACTAAGTATGCGGGATGGAATGCAACAAGACATAAGACAATATAGTCAAAATGCATAATCATAGGCAATAGATGTAAAATTGCAATATGGCATGCATGATTTGTGCTCATAATAAAACATGCTTGTATATCATTCATCTTGCACAATATATATGCCATACATGTGTGAGAAACGACCTCAGCTGACATATACCAAGTAGCTACAACTTGGAATCCAAGGCATGACACCCCTTCGGTAAGGTGGACGGATATGACACCCCCCGACTAGGTGTGGTCTACTTGCCAAGGCAAATCAAACATGATAACATGAGTAGATGGATCGACTAGTATAACAAGGTTAATAATCATAATCCTTTGGTGGAACATAGTTTAGAGACTAAAAATTTTATATAATGGCCCCTTGAGTCGAGCCCCCATCTTAAGCCTCAAGCGATTCTAAGTCAAATCCCACAGAATACTTGAAATAATCATAACTTGTATAGCTTGTAAGAAACATGAAGACATGACATGAGTACTTCTTGAAACGTGCTTGACCTCTAGTAGTGAGCCTAACTTGAACATGAGAGTATATTATAATCATACAAGAACCCTTGCTTTAACAAGAATGGCTCACAAGAGGTAAAAACCTTGAAATAGGGCTTAGCTTGTAACTTGTAATTAAAATCATAGATAATTTTCATGAATTCAATACATACTTGAAAGCCCTTAATAATCATAGTTACTTCACTTGTAAATCATGAAATAGATTATCAATAACTTGAGAATTCTTGTCTTGAAATTTTATCAAAGACTTGGTGGATTCATGATACTAGTTCAAAATCATGCAATTTGAAAGTGAAATAAGATGAGAAAACTTAATGCAAATCAACCCACCAACACATAGTAAAACCTTCATGTAGGGTACCTTGAAATCCATCACCAAAACTCATAATAGATCATAGTTTCATAGCTTAAAACATGCACATTCTCAATAGACAAAGATAAACTAATAGTGTAAGCTTAAAATAGATACTCATTAATAATAAATAATACTTTGATAAAATCCCAACATAATTCATGATCATATTTCTTAATAAGAAATACCCATAAGTAATACAACTTGAAATCATGCAATTTTCATAAAAAGAAAAATTGGACTACATGGGTAAAAGGACCCGATGGATGAAACCCACATACCTCAAACTTGGGTTTTCTTGAGATGGGGTTGAAGGAAAATTAGAGATTCAAGTAAATCCTTGAGTTCCAAAGTTAAGCTTGAAATCCTTGAATTTGGTATGAAATATTTCTTTAAGTATTAAAGAGGTTTTTGTGAGGGGTTTGAGTGATATAAAGTTGAAAAATGGCTAAGTATGGGTGATTTCACGTTTAAGTGGACATGGGTCTATGACCCCAATGCCCTTTGGCGCATAGGAAATACTAAAGAAAAAGTTGAACTACTCCGCGTCTGGTCTATGACGTGGACCTAATGTGAAGAACAAAATTTTACTGCTCGCGCCCCTGGCGCAGATGCTCTCTAGAATTTGAAACTTAGAAAAAATTATTTTTCACTACAGGTCCTCTATAATCTGAGTTATACCTATTTCCCACTCAATTTCGCCCCCTGATCGAGAATATGAAGTTGGAATTCCGATATCATAGACGAATTTTGAAATATATGGAGAATACAATTATGGGCATTCCAAAGCATATTTTTGGGGCATTCAAAGATGAACTTAGTCCATCACTTGTAGAAGCCTTACATACTTGGATGAACGAGATTTATGAATAACTTTAAGAAGGTTCTTGAAAACCCTAGCTTTTCTCCTCTTGAAATCTTGTTCCAAGTCTTGAGAAAACGTTTATGCGTAATGAGGTTTAATGGTAACGTTGAGGGACTTAATTAGGCATAAAATCATCAAGTTTAGGCTTATCAAGGATGTAAAATTGGAAGAACGAGATTCTTGAATATCTCTGAAGAAGGTGCTTGAAAACCCTAGATTTTCTCCTTGTGAATCTTGTTCTAAGTCTTGAGAAAATGTTTGAGCTTGATAAGGTTGAATGATAACATTGAGGGACTTAATTAGGAGTAAAATCATCAAGTTTAGGCTTAACAAGGATGTGAAAGGACTAAAATAACCCTACTTAAAACACGGCCAAATAAAATAACCCTTCTTAAAACACTGCCAAGTCATATACAGGGTCATCTACGGACTATGGAAGTTAATTTGTAGAAACTAGGGTGAGTTTTGGGGTCTTGGACCTCAATTTACGAGACCAAATTATGACTTGTAGAAGCTTATGCTATCTGTACTTGGGTTAGTATGATTTGGGACTTAAACTCTGACTTAGAGGACCCTTTTTACAAGTTGGAAGTATGGGTCCTCAACCCATTATGACCCGTAAGTGTGGGTTCGTAGATATTGATCTAGAAAACTCTACTCTTATAGTCTTCACTAAAATGGTTATAACATTTTGTTCCGAACTCAAAATGAGACATCTTGGTGGCATTAGAAAGAGGATTCAGAGACCTTCAGTTTTATAGTTCATTAGCCACCTAATCCTTTGTGTTTTTAGAGTTATGGTCATTTAAAGTTGGCCCTTCCATAATCTAATGCGAAAAACTTAATCAATAAGAAGGTTTTGGAACTTAACTAAGTACTAAAGTTTTCTTATTACCCTAAACCACTTCCAATACAATTAATAAATATAGGAATGAAACTTAAAACATAAGGCCAAGTAAGGCATCACTAGGTTCATGTTTATATATTTACGACGAAAAAATTTGAATGTTAAGAATAGAGTTTTGAGGTGCTATAATTATGGTTAATAAACTGAATTTTGATGAGATAAGTATGTTTTAAGTTGTGATGGAGATCAAATAAGAAGTGGTGTGTAGAGGATTCTATCTGGTGGAAACCAAATGACTGGTAGAGCTTTTACCCAAACGAAGTCATTTTAGCGAACGCATGCATGTAGGAAGGCCGAAAACTACATTAGCTAGCTCATGATCGAGAGATTATTGGTGCTTGGGGTGAAGAATTTCGATTAAGACAAGAAAACTTCTAGCAATGCGGGAATAGTAGTGCATTATGAGTATGGGTCTTATCAAGAGTGCGTGTGATGGAATTACCATGGGAAAAATTGAAAATTCTCGACAGTCGTGGTAGTTATCTAGTTGATGAGGACTTATTCTATCTTCATGTAGTTAGTTGTCCATGAAGACCATTGGGCCTAGCTTTATTGTTTTAGGAGTTTTCTACAATCATAGCTACTATTCTAGCATTTCAATGGGGTTGTTTAGAGATTTTGTAAGCTTGGATGTATTATTTACTAAGTGATAGCTTGACTATCTCTTCTTCCAAATCTGATAAATTGGATCCTTCTTAATGAATATGCATTATCTAAAGCTGAAGTTGGTGCAGCTTAAGTTCGTGAGAGAACTATGTTAGGTGGAAGGGATATAGCTAAGGGTTGCAGTGCTTTTTACAGTTTGAAGTTTGGTGGCTGGATCATATTTTTCCTCTCTTTAATTGGTTTCAAATTAGGTTGATTCATGCATTACTTCATGATTTGGAGATAACCTTGACTATGAATACTTCTCCATCTTGGTTCTAGAGTTCAATTCTTCGTAATGCATTTTGATAGTAAGGTCCTCCGAAGATGGTTCCCTTGGAAGAGCAAATTATGGACTTTGCAATTTCTACCTCGAAGTCTTTGCAACACTAAATTAAGATTGTCTCTTTTACCTTATGGTTGAGGATGAACATGATTTTTAGTGGTGGATAATGTAATGACCTCAATAGTCATTTTTGAAAATTCTTGAGAACCTATAATTTTATCCCTCCTATTAGTAGTCTGGAGTCTTAATTGGCCTATTTGTGATTTGGAGTTTTGTGTTTTGATGGTTCAATTATTTTAAAAGTGAATTTTGATAACATTTGGAATTTATAATGTTATCCTTCCTATTAGTAGTATGGAGTCATAATTGGCCTATTTGTGATTGGGAGTTTTTGTGTTTTAATGGTTCAATTATTCTAAAAGTGAATTTTGATAGCATTTTGAATTTCGAGTCTCGGAATGAAATTCTATCAAATTCCGTTAGTTCTGGAGTGAGGAAATTTGTCTACGAGAGTTTTCAGAATCTGATTTGGTATTGTTTCATGGATTTGAGGTCCTAAATTGGAAATTTGGTTGAAGTTTGATAAAGATTTGACTTTGGTCAATATTTTGAATTTGGATGCTTAGATCGAAATTCTGATGATTACGTTAAATTCAAGAGGTGATTTTCAACCTAAGAGAAGTTTTGTCATATTTTTTGAAAGTTTTGACTTCATGTTGGTCTTTTTGAGCTTCAATGAGGATTTGAACATCACAATACATTGTGGTTACCTCTTAATAGAGTCCCTGAAACAATAAAGGACTTGTTTGACTTTATGTGGTCCCTAGTGGATTTGATTTGTTTCTACTTGGCAAGTACGAAATGGTTGTGGCAACAATGACCACTTTTTGTACAATCATTGGCTCATAATTGATTATTGTCGGATAAGAGAAACTCCCAGAAATTTCCTACCTTGTACTCTGAGTCGTGATGAGTTGAGTTGAGTTGAGTTGAGTTCCTTTGAGATGAGTCATAATTTGATTGATAAGGTTTGATTGGTTGATATGTCACTTGTCTACTCTTTATTCTTGCTTTAGATAGATATTTGATATGTTGATTTGTTATTATCCTTGAGTTGATTGATGTTTCATATTATTCTACCTATTTAGCTTTCATTTAGCTATTTTACATACTGTACATTCCATGTACTAACGCCACTCGACACTGTATCATAAAATAATGCAGATATAGGGATTAGAGATCATCAACTGACGCATCATTGAGGATCTAGGATGTTGAGTTGATTGGTGAGCCTCCCCTACTTCAGAGGATTCATTATTTTTATTTCATCTTGCTTTAGAGTTAGACTTGATAGCTTATTTTGATTTGAGGTAGCCATGGGCCTATCATTGGCACCGCTTGATATGATGGTGATAGAGGCTTCATAGACTAGAGTCGAATGTTGATTGTTAAGATCTGTTGAGCTAGTTATTTTTACTAGAATGTTATTATTATATTATGTTAAGATTAGATAGACATACCCATTTACATTCTTAATGTCTTATGCTGATTAGTAGAAGTTCATTGATTGAAAGATTATGACGAGGCCAAGTGGTTCGCTTGGGGACTAGCAATAGTTGTGGGTGCCAGACACGTCTTTGGTATCCTCTTGAGGCGTGACAAATGACTCATAGGATCATCAAGTGCAATTAACCCAACCTCATACTCACATCAAGATTACTGTCAACATACTCAAGTCAAGGCTGTAGACTCCATCCCTAGGTTCATTCATGTTTGCTTTCATAAATCAACATATAGGGTTTATACAATATCTCATAAAAAGTATTCAATTCAAGAAAACAAGTTTATGATGATCATCAACATATGAAAATACATGTAATAGATATAATTTTATAGAAAATAATGAAGAAAGTATTTTAAGAAACATATATGGGGACTCATGGACTCTCAACTCCTCTATTACCACCTATGGGGAACATGGAAGAAGAATCTCATGCTTTCATTTAACCTTAAATACTTCGAGTGAAGCTTTTGGACAATCAATCCTCAAGAACTCTCCATGAACTCCTCAATTTTATGCTCCTCTTCTCTCCTCTTTAGCCCTAGTCTTTTTCAAGGACTTAGAATAGGGTTTAAAATCCTTTTTATGCTTTAAATGACCCATTTTGATCATGTGTTAAATCTAGGAGGAGTCTGGAAAGGTGTGGAATGTCTGTCATGAATTTCGTAAAAAAGTCCGTCTCGGGGCATAGGTCCGTGTCAAATTTCAGGTTTTTTCATTGAAAATTCTCTGAACGAGGTTTCTAATACCATAGAAAATTTTTATAACAAAATTAAGTGTTTGTATGTGGCAGGTGCTCATTACACACCTTTCGCGCACCCTCACTAAATTTGTTTATGCATCGAAAATTACCTTTTTATCCGGTTGCTCTAAAAATCAACCAAGACCACTACCCCACTCAATTTTTTAATGTTGATCACATGTTCGGCGTTGGATTTACCATCGGAGCATGGGAACACATGTTTGAACACACCTCTCCTCTTGGTGTGCTTTGGTAATTTTACTAAGCGTTACAAAAAGCATGAACTCAGAAATTTTCAATGTCAAATTATCTTTTTGCCTCTTATGAAAATTTTTCTGTGCTGTCATTAAGTCCCTAACTTAAACATTACTTTACAAATTTACCCTTCATTAATAAACATCTAAAATGTTAAATTACTATAACATCCTTCTTAATAATTAACCTTAATGCCCTATTTAATTTAACATTTAAAACTTATGATGCAACGGTTGGGGATCTATTTTTAAAATTAACGACTTCTTCCAAAGGGATGCCACTATTCCCACAAGAAGGAATCAAAATCTCCTCATTCTAAAGACACCTATTCTTCTGGCTGCTAGAGCAATTTGTGATGACAAGGTTACACTGAACAACGGGCTGGCCAATTCAGAGTACATACCATTGTGGTATATCCCCATAGACGAAGGGGATTAAGGGATGTCAAGACATAATATAGACATTAATTTTGGTGAAAGTATTATTAATTCCCCTTTTGTTATTCCTGTTTTCAAGAGCACACACGAATGACCAAGGATTTTCCTTAAGAAATTATCCTGCTAAGTACCAAATGATAAAGTTAATTTTCTCTTCTTTACCGAAGAAGGAAGGAAAAGAATCGCAATGTCCTTTTGACTGTTAGAACCTGATGTTCTTGTACTTAATGTCTGAAGAAATTTGATCACGATCAACATATATTGTGATGCAAAGGTGGGATTACTTCACCCATAATTAGATATGTTGGGTTCGAATCATGAGTATGAGAAAAATCCTATTTGGGAGCACTACCCGAGAGTGATTCCTACCATGCATAAATCAAATTTCGTCAAGGCTAACTTTGGAACATGAATTTTCTTAGCATTCTTGATAAATTTAACTGGCCACTGATTTTATACTGATTTTCGGCCAACAAATTCATGTTGGGTTTGTATAACTCATTCTCAAACAAACTATCATATGTTAGTGGTTTAAAAGCCCAAAGATCAATAAAATACTAATTATTGCTGCAAATTGGACTATGAATTTTAACGTCTATATCTTTTTGTATTTATTTTTTATACTCATTCTTGCTTCTTCACATTTTCAACTACATAGTAAATGAAAATGTCATTACTTTAAGAAGATGTAAATATTTAAGATCACCTTAACAATGAAGATAGACAATATTCCAATAGATTTTAAAAAAGATCAAACTAAACCCAAAGAATATCAGACTCGATTAATTCAAAACAATTGCAAATTATAATTGTTTCATAGAACATATCTTATTCAATAACATAAAATAAAAATAAATTTAGATATTCACGAGTTAATATAGGTAAAATTTTCATAAAAAATAACCATGTAACCAAGCATATTTGTCATTTATAAAAACTTATGTATAGTTTTTTCGTCCATATTCCTAATTTACTTAAACTTTATTATTGATATTACTTTATAAATTTGCAATATTTCATCACTTGATATACACGTGCAACGCACATGTCAAGAGACTAGTACTATAAAAAGCATGAAGGTCCTTATAAATGTTCTTTGAACTTTTTACCCTTCATCAAAAAACAATTTTAGATAATATCATCTTTTTACTATTTTTTTCAATTATTAATTCATTATATTTATTATATATATTTGATATTAATTGATACATGTACATGATTTTTTTAAATCAT
>JAPFFP010047426.1:0-10369 GCA_026153255.1 Solanum medicagineum | reverse complement strand
CTTCCCGGTGTTTCCCCCGAAATGGAAAAATATTTTGGTATAGACCTCCTCCCCGATACTCAATACATTTCTATTCCCCCTTACCGCATGGCCCCAACGGAGTTAAAGGAGATGAAGGAGCAATAAAGGGACTTGTTGGAGAAGGGTTTCATTAGGCCTAGCCAATCACCTTGGGGTGTATCAGTGTTGTTTATGAAGACGAAGGATGGGTCTCTTAGAATGTGTATTGACTACCGGCAACTAATAGGGTCACCATCAAGAACAAGTATCCTCTTCCAAGAATTGATGATTCGTTTGACAAATTACAAGGGGAAAGCTATTTCTTTAAGATTGATCTTCGGTCTAGGTACCATCAAATGAAGGTGAGGGAGTGTGATATTCCCAAGACAGCCTTTCAGACTAAGAATAGGCATTATGAGTTTGTTATGATGTCCTTTGGGTTGACCAATGCACCAGCTATCTTCATGGACCTTATGAATAGGGTTTTCAAACCCTACCTTGATTTGCTTGTTATGCTCTTCATTGATGATATTGTGATCTATTCTTATAGTAAGGAGCATATGGGTCATTTGAGGGTAGTTCTACAAAGATTGAGGGAAGATAAGTTGTATGCTAAGTATGACAAATGTGAATTTTGGTTGAAAATGAGGTTGTCTTCCTAGGTAATGTGTTGTCGGAGGATGGTATAAAGGTGCATCCTAAAAAGGCGAATGTGATTAAAAATTGTCATAGACCATTGAACCCATTGGATATTAGGAGCTTCTTGGGCTTAGTGGGATACTATCGAAGATTTGTGAATGGGTTCTCTTCTATTGCTTCTCCTATGACCAAGTTGACTCAAAAGAAAGCCAAATTCGTGTGGACCGATAAGTTTGAAGTGAATTTTCAAATATTGAAAGATAAGCTTGAGTCCGCTCCTACATTGTAATTATCGAAAGGGCTAGAGGGATTTGTCGTGTATGGGGATGCTTCCTGGGTTGGTTTTGGTTGTGTGATGATGCAAAATGGCAAAGTGATAGTCTATGCTTCTAGACAACTAAAAGTACATGAACAGAGTTATCCTACCCATGTTCTTGAATTTGCTGCCATGGTAATTGCATTAAAGCTTTGGCATCACTATTGGTATGGGGTGCATATTGATGTGTTAACAGATCATAAGATTCTCCAATATGTCTTCACTCAAAAAGATTCCAATTTGAGGCAAAGAAGGTAGTTATAACTTCTTAAGGACTTTGATATTAGTGTGTATTATCATCCCAGTAAGGCTAATGTTGTGGAAGATTCTTTTAGTAGGGTGTCTATGGGTACCCTACTTATATTGATGGTGAGGGTATAGAGGTGGCTAAGGAGGTCCATCGGTTGGCTAGATTGGGAGTTAGGTTAGAAGAGAGTGATTATAGTGTTGTGTTTGTTGATGATGGTTCGAAATCTTCATTGGTTTAGGAAGTGAAAGCAAAGCAAGATCTTGACCCCGCTTTGTTAGAATTGAAGGCATTGGTAAAAGATGGTAAGGTGGGGGGCGTAATTTTGATGAGTCTCATACTTCTTCTTACTCTGTTCACCCTGGGTCTACTAAGATGTATAGAGATTTAAGAGAGGTGTATTGATGGGGAGACATGAAGAGGGACATTGCCAAATTTTTATCCAGTTGCCACAGTTGCCAAAAAGTCAAAACCGAACATCAAAGGTCGGGTGGCATAACCCAAGACATTGAGATTCCTACTAAGAAGTGGGAAGAGATTAATATGGATTTTGTGGTTAGTTTGCCCAAGACTAGAAAGGGTTTTGATTCCATTTGTGTTGTGGTTGATAGGATGACGATATCGGCTCACCTTCTATCGGTTAAGACTACATATGGAGCTGAAGATTATGCTAGTTTGTACATTCATGACTTGATGAGGTTGCATGGGGTTCTTTTGTCCATCATATCAGATCATGGTGTACAATCCACTTCACACTTTTAGAGGTCCTTCTATAGAGGTCTTGGAACCAAGGTAAGGCTTAATATGACCTTTCACGCTCAAACGGATGGTCAAGCCAAAAGAAATATCCAAACTCTTGAGGACACACTTAGGGCTTGTGTATTGGAACTTAAAGGTAGTTGGGATGATCATCTTCCGTTGATTGAGTTTTCCTGTAACAATAGCTATCGTTCTTACATCGGAATGGCTCTTTTTGAGGCTCTCTTTATGGTAGAAGTTGTAGATCACCGGTTGGAGAGGTGACTTTTTTGGGTATGGATCTGGTTATGGATGCTATGGAGAAGGTAAGGATGATTAGAGAAAGGTTGGAAACAACCCAAAGTTGCCAAAAGTCTTATGCCGATGTGAGAAGGAGGGAGCTTGAGTTTAAGGTTGGTGATTGTGTCTAATTGAAGCTGTCACCCATGAAGGTTGTGGTTCATTTTGGTAAGATAGGTGAGTAAGCTCCTAGATATGTGGGTCCTTGTAGGGTGATAAAGAGTATTGGTAAGGTGGCCTACAAGTTATATTTGCCTAGTGAAATGGAATTGGTTCATCCAGTCTTTCATGTGTCTATGTTGAGGAAGTTTGTGGGTGACCCTAACACTATTGTGCCTCTTGATATTTTTGGGGTAGTTGAAGACAACTTGACATATGAAGAGGTTCCAGTAGAGATGTTTGGTAGACAAGTGATGAAGTTGAGGAACAAGGATGTTGCTCTCGTTAAGGTCCTTTGGAGAAATCAAAAAGACGAAAGTGCTACATGGGAGGCCGAAGCGGACATAAAAAATTGATATCCTTATCTCTTTCATCCTACTCAAGCCTAAGTTTCTAATTCTAAGTCTTCTATGTGATTTCATGTCTCATGTTCCACTGCCTAAGTCATTTGCATGCATTCATTTTTATATTTACAAATTCATGGTGATTTTACACTTATGTTGAGATTTTGAAATTGGTGTTTTAAGTATGTTGTTGCATTCTTATTGGGACTGATTTCTTCATGATTACTCTTATCATATATGTTTCTTTGACATTCAGGTACAAATGTTCCCAAGGGGGAGATATAGAAACGAGACCAAAAGTGCCCAAAAATGTACCTCGGAAATGCCCGGAATTGTCATTTACATATATCTCTAAATGCATGCGTGATATCGGCAATCTAACTTGATATTCTTAATTAGGAGTTCCAATTAATTTGGTGATGGGTCTAACCCCAATTTAAGACAAACCATACAAAAATTTGATAATCGCAAAAATGCGTTTTCCAGTGAGGTTTCTGCGCCCCTAGCGCGATGCGCCAAGGGCATGCCTCAGTTCATTTTATGTGTTGTTTTTCTTCCCAATTCCAAGGCCTTTGGGTCATGGGCCTAAGTGTTCCTATTCGTGAAAATATCTATACTTAGCCTTAGTACACCCTCATATCACCCAAGGCATTCCCAAATACTCTCTCAAACACTTAGACAATATTTCATCTCCAAATTTCAAGTCCCAAAACTCATCCGGATCTTAAGGTTCCAATTTAAGTCTCCATCTCAAATCTTCTTCAAGGATTCTCCAAAGTCAAGGCATGTGGGATTCTTGAATGGGTTCTTTTCACACATAATGCCCGAGCTTACTGTTATCTAAAATTGCATGATTTAAAGTTGATTTACTCATGGGTCTTACTTATTATTAATTTCACTACACACTATGTTGGGGTTTCATGAAATTATGGTTGTTTTACCATGTTTCGAGCTATGAATCTAAGAGCTATTATGAGATTGGATGAGGGGTTTTGATGTATATTGCTTAAGGGTGTTACCAAGTATTATTGATGGTTTTACATTGAATTTTCTAGCATAATCCCACTGTTGAATTGTGTGCTTTTACACTAGCACTAACATACCCACCAAGTGTTTGATAAAATGTCCGATTATTGTATTTTGGAGGAATTGAAGGTCCAATGCATACATATGAGTTGCATGACTTTATGATGATGAAAGGAACGTATGTAAATAATATTCTCATATATAGTGCTGGAATGTTACCATGCCTTGCTCATGGGGTTAAGAGCCCAGGTAAGCATGTCGAGGGCTTTGTACCACCAAGTGGTTATGCCTTGGTACTCAGTTTTAGGGGTTAGTACCTCAATCACCAGGGGTGATGGGGTGATAGGGTGTGACTATCCACCAACCTATCAAGGCGTTTGTACCTTGGTAACCAGGTTGAGAGGTTAGTTCCTCAATCACCAGGTGTGGGAGGGTGCGATGATCACTAACCAACCAAAGGGTTTTTTACCTTGGTAACCTACGGGTTTTATAATGTTGGTCTCTTCTTACACCATGTATTATATTCTATGTAAGCATGTTTTACTTAAGCATTGATCATACACGTCATATTGTTAATATGTTATCTATTGCTTACTATTACGCATTTCATTTATGATGCGTATCTCTTGTTGCATTCCATCCTACATACTTAGTACATTTAAATGTACTAACACATACTCTATGCCTACATGATGTTACCGTTTAGGAACCGGAGGCCCATTTGATTATCATTATCCATGTGGCTAGCATGATCTCTCTAAAGATAGTTGGTGAGTCCTCTATTCTGGGGACAATGCTTATGCTCTTATGATATGTATTACGACTCTCTTTCTTTATTGTACATTTTGACTATGAGGGTGAGCCTGATTGCTTGTCTTGGCCCCCGTTAAGTACTATGGTTAAAGGTGTTATTGGATATGTTATGTATAATGCTATGAGTTTTGACTCTCTCTTCAATCTTGATATTTATGGTATAAAATATGTCCCTTATCCCCGGTTGTCCATATTTACTATCTCTTATTGTATTTTATTGCTTCCAAGACCAAGGATGTGTAATGATATGTTAAGAGGCTTGCTTGGGGTCCCTTCAGGTTCCCCATGCGCTGTGTCACATCTAGGCCCTAGGCTTGGGTTATGACACTCTCTTTCTTGATGTATCCTTTGATTATGAGGGTGGGCTTGGTTACTTGTCTTGGCCCCCGCTAAGTACCGATGTAGTAGAGGTGTTGTTCGACATGATGTGTAATTATGCTATGAGCCTTGACTCTCTTTCTCTTGATTTTTATGTAATGAAAAGTCTCCCTTAGTCCTTTTGCCTTTATTTCTATTCTTTCAACACTCTTTAATTGCTTCCGTGACCAAGGATGTGAAATGATATGCTAAGAGGCTTGTTAGTGGTTCCTTCGGGTTCCCTATTTGCCGAGCATGGCTAGGCCATAGGCTTGGGTCGTGAATATCCGCCATCAGAATCAGGGCCACTTTTGGTCCCACCCTCAACTAAGACTTTTTTCCTCGGTCAAGGTGCACAATCTTCATGGAAGGAACAGGCCAATTTTAGGATTTTACAACTAACAAGGCTAGATTAATTAGATGGTTTAAAAAAATAAGTACATGTCAGGCTCAAACATTAGGAACAAGGGATCATATCACACTTTTGATTGGTCATTTTAGGTTAAGTAGACTATTAAGAACAATGGCCTAAGATCCTCTCCTAATGAAATTATTCTACCATCTAACTTAGAGTAACTAAAATTAATAACCGCATATATCTTGCAGACCACAAGGGGCATCAGAATAATGTTAGCACCAAGATCAAATAGTGTTCTTGTGATCTCCAAATCTCCGATGGTGCAGGGTATGGTGAAAGCACCAGGATCTTCTTGCTTTTGAACCAAGGACCTTATAGTAATAGCACTGAAATGTTGAAGCTCTTCGGAGAGCTCCTAACTCACAGTGTGCTTTTTAGTAACCAAGTCCTTCAAGTACTTAGCATGACCTGCCATCTTTTCTAATGCCTCAATGAGAGGGATGTTGATTGAGAGTCATTTTAGCATGGAGAGAAAGTGCTTGAATTTGCCTTACTCCTTCTTCTTTTTTATTTTGTGAGGGAAGGGAGGAGAAGGCCTAGGAATAAGCATCAACCTCTGTGGGGCGTCAATAGCTTCACCCACCCCATCCTTGCCACGATCATCTCCTGCATTACAATCCTTGGAAACAACTTCCTTATATGGAACATCTTTTACATCAATCGGCATGGGAGGATCAATACTGCTCTTTCCATCCCGAGTAGTGACCGCCATACACTGCCTGTCATTTTTAGGATTTTTAACTATGTTTCTAGGAAGTGTATCCCTCTGACGTTGATTAAGTTGAGTCGACACTTGACCGGATTATTCTTTCATCTGTTTGATAGCCATAGAATGAGACTCTATTCTCTGATTAATACTTGAAATTTATGATTTCATTCCCCTTAGAGTATTATCCTGTGTCTCAGCTTTCTTCAAGGGATGATCAAATATCTCCTCAATTCTAGAACTACATGCACCTGTATCGCAGTTGTGCAGTGGCACATAAGGACCATTTCTGAAGCCTTCTTTGCAACACCAATATGCATCACTCTCTAGACCCTGTTCCTATCATAGTAACCTTTTTGGTTGCCCTTGTAAGCTCCATCTCTATCAAAGTTACTATCTTGGTTTCCTTGACCTTGGCACCAATAGTCTTGATTGGACCCTTGGGCGTTTGTCTGGAAACCACTAGTTTGATTAGCAACAAAACATACAACCTCATAATAGTATGGCTCCTCATACATGGGTGTACATGGAGGTTGGTGAACCACTTCACTCACTCTATCTTGGTTCGGCTTCATCATCACCTCCATACCTGTGCGAATCTGAGCAAGTTGCTTCATGATTTATTCATTAATTCCATCCTGATCTTGACCCACATTGACAGCATCGGAACTCACCCCCTTACGCGATTAGTCTTGACCACTCTTTCCATCCGATCTGCGATCCTTGAAAATGGTTGATCCAGAAACATGCCCCCTATGATAGTTTCAGTATAGGCTTGACTATTCTCATCAAGGGCATGGAAGAAGATCTGCACTAGCGCGATGAACTATTTTGTGGTTAGGGATGCTCCTCAGACATTTGGTGAACCACTCCCAAGTAGTACTTATTGAATCACCAAGAAAGTGCTCGAAGTTGTTGATCTGGTCCTTCAACTTGAGCTTTGTCAATCTTGGGAAGTACCTCTCCAAAAAGGCCTTTTGCAAGTCTGTCTAACTAGTGATTGAGCTCTGTGAGAGCTCAGATAGCCATAATGTTGCATTGCCCATAAGAGATAATGGGAAGATGTATTTCACAATATGTAGGTGCAAATGACCATCCTCTAATGGTAAGCCCGCAAATAGCTCATGGTTCTGCAGCATCTGAAGTAACCCACTTGAGACTATGAACTTTGTGTCTGTTAGTAGTGGTGGCAGAACAATACCTCTAGTCACCTCCATAGCCATAGGATTCATCCTATACTGATTCCAATGGTAAGCATTGGCATTGAAATCCTAAGGTTTTGGAGCAATATCCTCCAAAGGAGGTGGGTTCTCATTCTCAGCAACCTCATTGTTATTCTTATTTAGACTTGCATTGGCCGCGTTATTGTCATGGTCTTGGTCCATTCTTCTCAATGTTCTGTGGATCTCAGGGTCAAATGGAGTTAAGGGATTGCCTTGACTTCGAAAGTTGAGCATCCACTACTCTTACACCCTGAAAAGAGCAAAAATAACAAAAAAAGTAAAATACGGGAACTAGGGATTAACACTCGAATCACCAATGAATTAACTAAGTCTAGCAGTATTTCCCAGAAATGGCGCCAAAATTTTAATGTTACCCAAGTTACACAACCTTTTTAGAGGATAAAGTGGTCTGTCAAGAAATAGAACCTAAAAAAGGTTAGGGTCAAACCCATAGGGAATACATAGAGTCAAGAGAATTCACCAAGTTGTAATCCGAATAATTAATCGACTTACTTCCCCAACAGTGGGGGTGGGGGTGTTGTTTGCAATAATCAATGTGAAATATAACTAAACTAAATATCACAAGAAAGAAATCAATATGGAGAGAAACTAATGTACTGTGTTCCGCATAATTCCCTAACTCAATATTGCCGGATAACCTAATTCTTGTCTAGTGTAAAACATGCAGGACGGTAAGTTATGCTCACCGAGACCTTTGGTCAATTGTGAGACATAAATTTTACTATGTGAATTGGCCAATCTCCATACTGTGAATTACTAACCCTTACTTATCAGTCCCAATACAACGTCACCTCGGCCAGTTTGGTTGATTATACGAGAACACATCAATCGAATCCTATTAATTAATCTCTTTTCCTATTCATCACTATCCTGGTCTAATCAGTAACACTAGGTGGATTCTTATGTTGGCCACCATAAGAAAACATGCAATATGAAGAGAATTAAATAATACACGCATATACACTTTTCAAGAATAATGAATTATCTACTTTTACTTTGTTAGTTCTTCATGGTTCCCACAACCCTAGTTGTGAATTTAGTTACTCATGCTATGTGTAGATGCAAGAAATATGTATAGAGAAGACTTAATTGAACACTTACACAAAGTTTCTTCCCGTGATATGAGTTACTACCCCTTGATCACTTACACTACCCCAAACATCTACAGAATTAAGAACAAGCAAAATGCAACTTCAATAAGAATCATAAGCTTCAAGGTAAAATTCAAACACATGTGTTCTTAAAGACTCTCCGATATGACCATACAATTTTCTCTCTCAAAATATTGAGTTCTGTGAGTACTGGATGGAAAACTCTTGAAAAATAACCTAAAAAATCTATTTTATAATAATGAAAATTCAAGTCCTCAAAAAATAGGAGAACTGGTCAGCATGCCATGCGAAAGGTACTTTATGGGTCGTATTGCATTCCACGGCCCGTAATTAGGGTCTCTTACTCAGCTGCTGAAAATTTGGACTTCAACTCTATGATACCTCTCTATATCGTAAAGTGATTTAAAACCCGTAAAAGGGGGTTTGTCCGATGAAATTCCTAAAAGTCCAAATATCTAATCCTTAGTGCACGCACCATCTTCTATGACTCGTAAAACTTTTTATGACTCGTGTGCATGTTCGTAGAATAAACGTTTGAAAGCAGCCACTCAATAGAATTGTCCATGAAATCACCCTTTGGCCCATAAAATGAACTATGGCCTGTAAAGGGTCTCGTATAACAGTAAAAACTCAGCAACTTCTACGATTCTCTCCAAAATCAAGGCCACTCTATAATCCTGCAAACATAAACAAAAAAACACATAAAACCAACTAACATCACATTGAGAACACACAAAATTCCAAGTTTTAAGCATCAAAAGTGTTGTATATTGGTAGCACATCATTCCTCATGATTTCCTAACTTAGTATCATTTTGGACAACCTAATTTTCTTCTAGTGTGTAGCATGGAGGACGATAAGTTAAGTTCACCATGCCCTTTGATCAAAGGTGAGAGGTAAATTTTACTATGTCATTTGGTCTATCTCCATAGTGTGCATTACTAACTTGTCTAGTTAATTAATCTTTTTTCCTATTCATTACTACCTTTGTCCAATCAGTAACACTAGGCAAGTTCTAATGTTGGTCACCATTAGAAAACATACAAAACAAAGTGAGTTAGTTAGTACATACCCGAACACTTTCCAAAAATTATGAATTATCTGATTTTACCTTGTTAGTTCTTCATGGTTCCCATAATCCTAGTTGTGGAATTAGCTACTCATACTTTGTGTAGATGCAAGACTTATGAATGTGAATAACATAATAGAGCACTTACACAACTGAATTAAGAACAAGCCAATCCAACTTCAAAGAGAATCAGCAGATTAAAGATGAAATCAAAGTACAAGTGTTCTCAATACTCTCTAATGTAATCTCACTATTTATTCTCTCTAATTACTGAGTTTAATGTGTACTATTTGAAAGCTTATGATATATAACCTAAAAACCTATTTATAATATTTAAAATTCATGTCATAAACAAAATAGGATAGTTGGATCAGCACACCACACAAATAGATTGACGGGCCATATTATATTCCACGACCGGTTACCGGTGTCTTGAATAGAGCTGCTACAAAGCTGGACTTCAAGTCTACAATACCCCATCTAAGACCCCTAAAATGGTTTACAACCCGTAGTGGAGTTTCATTTGATGAATCTTCAGAAAGTCCTAATCTCTAATCCTCATAGCACAAACCATGTTCTACCACTCATAAATCTTTCAATGATCCATCTACATGTTCGTAGAACCAACTTAAAAAAATTAGCCCCTTACTAGATTTGTTCCCATGAAACCCATTGCAGGATTCGTAGAATGATCTATGGCCCGTAAAGGGTCTCGTACTACATAAAAAATCAACAACTTATGTATTTTTCCCAAAATCAAGGACAACCCTACAAATATAACACAAAAATACATAAAACCAACTAACATCACATTGAGAACACACAAAATCTCAAGTGTTAGACCCCGTATTTCTTGGAATTTCGAATAGTTACTTAATTCG
>JAPFFP010047425.1:0-10370 GCA_026153255.1 Solanum medicagineum | reverse complement strand
ACATAAGACTTGGAATCATAGAAAGGGCTTAGTTTTCTATCATAAGCTTGAATAGAATTAAATAGGTACAAATATCCCTTCTTATGTCCGCTCTGGCTCCCCAAGTGACGTTTTCTACTTGTTGATTCCTCCAAAGAACCTTGACGGATGCTACATCTTTGTCCCTCAACCTCTTCGATTGTCTATCCAACCTCTCAACTGGGACCTCCTCATAGGTCAAACTATCTCCCACAACACCCATAACCTCTAAGGGCACTATAGCACTTGGGTCATCCACACACTTTCTCCACATCCACACATGAAAGACCAGATGAACCATGTTCATATCCATAGGTAACTCCATCTCATAGGCAACCTTACCAACCCTCCTCAAAAATTCTATAAGGACTCATAAACCTTGGGTTCAATTTACCTTTGCTGCTAAACCGGACCATAACCTTCATGGGTGAGACTTTCAACTAACCCAATCATCAACATCAAGCACACATATCCTATATTGGTACCTAAGGACCCCACCTCCCCCTTGGGAGAAAACCTCCACTTTACCAACCTTCACCAAAGCCTTCAATTCTAGCAATACGGAGTCAAGGTCTTGTTTCGACTTGACTTCCTCAATCAAAGAACATCTAGCACCATCCTTAACCACTACACCACCATTTTTCACTTCATCCAACCTCATTCCCAACCTAGCTAATCGGTATACTTCTCTAACCACATCTTTGTTCCCCAAAAAAATTCACACCTTTCATACCTAGCAACAACCTCCCATCCTTCAATATTGTAACACCACCCTGAAATAATTTGAAAGCTCTTCTTTACTATGGGAATAGATCAAGATATAATCAATAAAATTCACCACAAACAAGTCAAGGTAGGGTTAAAGACCCTGTTCATGAGATCCATAAATATAGCCGGGGCATTACTCAAGCAAAAGACATTACCACAAATTGAATATATCGGGAAGGACATCAAGAACTCGTTGACCATCAGAACCAACTCAATAGGAATGACCTAAGACTCGACATCCCTAACCCTTACGAGATGGTAAACGCAACCCTTAAAGATCGATTTGGGCCTTAAGAAATGAAATGAATCTATCCTTAACTACCACTTTACAACTTTCCTACTCAAGTAAGGACTCATTAGGGAATTGGAATCTAACCTTACGAGTTCTACAATCAATGGAAGCATGATATGTATGTAGCCAATCCACCCCCAAGAATAATCTCAAAATTCACCATGACAGATTCAACAAAATCACTAGACAAGATTTTATGTAATAAGGACAAGGGATAACCCCTATAGAATTTTTTTTCTAAAAACAATAGATTCACCAATAGGGTAGACACCTGGAAGGATCACATAGCAATTCGGGACACACATGAAGCTTATTAGCAACAAAAGGAATAATGAAAGAAATAGTGACCCTCGGGCCTATCAAATAATGCACATCAAATTAGAAAATCCCTTCAATATATCGGCAACAACATCGGGCACCTCATCTACCCCTTGCCTGCATTGAAGAGCATAGAACCGGTTATGTCATGGGACACTCCCTTGTTGGCCTTTTTGAGCCCTTTGATCAACATGACCACCTCTACCCCTTTTGTGAGCATATGGACAATCGACTAGCTTGTGACCCTCTTTACCACAACCATAACAACCATTGGTTTTCTTCAAGCATGGACTACCGTGGTTCCTCACACACCTTTGAAACTTGTGGTTAGTGCTCCCACCATTGCCATATTGACACCTTGGGTTAGACACCCATAAATAGATAACCTCTTGTTTGGAGCATTGGAGGTCTCTTGACCTTGGAAGCCACAATCAAATCGAACCCTCTTAGACTCCTCACTTCCCCTCTTCCTAAGCTTCTCCCCTCAAGTTCTTTGGCATACATCATAAGTCGGGACAAATCTATATCACTTACAAGCATTGCGGTATGACATTCTTCATTTACCAAGTCGGACACCTCCAACACAAACGTGTGCATCCTTGATCTAGGTTCGACCAATTGAGCAGCATACTCGGAGAGCTTGTTGAACTTGAGGGAATACTCCCTTACACTCATGTAACCTTTCCTAAGATTCATGAACTCCATCATTTTACCCTCTCTCAACTCAATAGGGAAGAACCGATTGTGGAAGGAGACTTTGAACTCCTCCCAAGGAATAGCAGCATGATTTCCCCTCTCCACCTTCCATTGTACAACCAAATTTGAGCCACCCCTTTGAGTTGGTGGGTCGCCAACTCTGGCGTTTCCTCCGAATTGACCCCCATGATGGATAGCACCTTGTACACTTCATCTATGAACTCTTCAGGATCCTCAGCTATCTTGGGCCCGTGGAACTCCAGCGGGTTCATTCTTGTGAAATCCCTCACTCTAGAAGCCGGAGTGTGAGCATGAGGAGCTTGGGCTCCTTGATTAGTTTTGTTGGTCATATCATGGGGCAACATTATGATGGAATACTTGAACTCGACTTGAGAAACCTCTTCTCCTTAAGGGGTTTGGGGAGAAGGATAAGCTGGTTGCCCCATAGGTGCACAACCCCTCCTTGGTCTTCCTCTTTGTAGCGGCATGATTTAGAAGAAAAAAGAGCATTTGTTTGGGAGGAAAAGCCTTATCTTACATCTAAACCACGATATAGACCATGAAGGAAGGAAACATTTTCTAAAATGCCTTATAGACTCCTAATCATAGTTATGGAGTGCTTCAAAACCATAAATAAGACTCTAATCGATACGCTGTGTTGGATTCTGAGGACCATTAACAACCTAGTGCTCTAATACCAAGTGTATCACTACCCAAGCCTAGGGCCTAGATATGACACGGCGAATGAGAAGTCTGAAGATAACCCAAACAAGCCTCTTGTTCATACACACACATCCTTGGTTGCAAAAGCAAAATAATCAATAAAAAGAGTCAAGTAAAAAGGGAAGCAGGACTAAGGGAATATTTCATAACATATAAGCCATAAGAAGACTCAACTTATAAGCATAAATACATCATAATATCCAACAACACCTCTAACTTGGAACGGAGTGGGGGCCAAGACACTTCCCTGGCTTATTCTCATAATAATAAGGATCCAACATAAGAAATAGGTCTCCACATAGTATGAAATAAAGTAGATATCATCCTTGGAGTTGAGGACTCACCAAAGCCATCTTGGAGGAGCAAACTAGCCACGTGGAGAATGAACAAAAGGTGCTCCAGTACCGACATGGTAATATTATGTAGGTATAAAGTATGCATTAGTACGTTTGAATGTACTAAGTATATGAGATGCAATGCAACAGGACATAAGCCAATATAGTCAAAATGCATAATCGTAGGCAATAGATATGTACAGTCTCAATATAGCATGCATGATCGATGCTTGAAGTAAAACATGCTTGTAAATTATTCAACTTGTATAGTACATAACATATGTGTGGGAAGGGACCTTAACCGACATAAGCCGAGTGGGCTACAACTTGGAATCTGAGGCATGAAACCTCAACAAGGTGATCGCGACATGGCATCCCATCGACAAGGTGACTGAGGCTTGACACCCTCTCGATAAGGTAACCGAGGCATGGCACCCACTTGACAAGGTGAACGAGGCATGACACCCCCTCAACAAGGTGAACGAGGCATGACACCCTCTCGACTAAGTGATCAAGGCTTGACACCCCCTCGACCAGGTGTGGTCTACTTACCAAAGTAAACCAAACATAACAACATGAGATAACTTGTGTAACTTATAAAATTATAGATATCTTCATGAATTCAACACATATTTGATAGCCCTTAATCATCATATAGTCTCTTGACAAGTAATCATGTAATAGATCATCAATACCTTGAGAACTTGACTTGAAATTTTACCAAACACTTGTGGCCGCATATGAGTACATGTTCAAATCATGCAAAATACAAGATTATGGATCATGAAATAGTGAAATCAATGCATCTTTAAAGTCACGTAAATCAACTCACCCTCATCATGGTAAAACCCCCATCATGCGTAACTTGTAAATCATATTAAAACTTCACCAAAGTTCATAGATTTCATTGCTTGAATCATGTATAGTCTTAATAGATAAAGATTTATTCATAGTATAAGCTTAAAATAGATATTCATGCATAATCAATAATATTTGACAAAACCCCAACATATTTCATGCTCATATTTCATAATAACAGATACCCATAAGAAATACATCTTGAAATCATGCAATTTTCGTAAAATAGGAAGGTTGGGCTCCATGAGTGAAAGGACCCAATGGATGAAACCTACATACCTTAAACATGGGTTTTCTTGATGTAGAGTTGAAGGAGACTTGAAGCCTGAATTTAGTTCTTGAGATTCGAAATTAAGCTTGAGACACTTGAATTTGGATGGGAATTGTGATAAGATGGTTGAGAAGTTCCAGAGAGGGTTTTTGAGTGATATAGAGTTGAAAAATTACTAAGTATGGGTGTTTTATGCACTAGTAGGAATGGGGCTATGACCCCAATGCTCTTGGGCCGAAATAGAAAATCAGGGGAAAAACTGCACTTGTCCTTATCACTGGCGCGAGACCCATCGCGAATGGCCAATTAACACTGATCTGCGGCCGTGGCGCTTCGCGGCCACGATGCGGATGACTATTGGAATTTGAATTTTCGCTGAAATTTAATTTTTCACTAAGGGTCCTCTAAAATCGGGGTTATACCCATTTCCCACTAAATTTTGCCCCCGATAAAGAATATGAAGAAGGATTTTTGATATCCCGCATGAATTTTGAAATATATAAAATTATGATTATGGGCATTTTCTGAAGCACATTTTGAGGCATATTTGGGGCATTTCTGAGACCCACAATGAGTCATAGCCTAAGCTACGAGTCATAGAGGATGACGGTAGTGATTAACAGGTTCCAAAATCAAAATTTGAGAAATTGAAGTTCAGCCATACGAGCCTAGGGTACAGGTCGTAGTCCTCATTACGACTCATAGAAGAGACCTCGTAGTGATTAACAGTGTTGATTTAATTTGGACCAAGAATGCAATTTTAGACCTTTGATCTGATTGTCACGCTCCAATAAGAAAGCGGTCGCTATCAGTAATTAACCTAACCAAGGTTAGGGTCGAATCCACAGGGAATACAGGGCTTGACTACGAGTATTCACCACTAATCATTTCTAATATCCATAACTACAATCTCTAGATATGGGGGGGTGAGGCTGTGATTCAAAACCAAAGATAAAATAAAAACTAAATAAAAAGCGAGAAAACACTCAGATTTGGGAACAACTTGGGAATTGTGTTCCCCATGGTTCGTTGACTCAAATTCCCTAGATAACATAACTACAATTGGTGAATCGCATGCAGGATGGTAACTTTTGTTCTTCCAGCCCTCTTTTGAAGGTAAAGGTCGAATTTCACCATAGCGCTTGGTCAACTACAATGGCGTGACAACTAACCATTACCTATTAGGCAGGAACACATCTACTGAATCCTGTCATGTGCTTCCCTTTTCCTATTCAACACTAGCTTGGTCGGGATCATGATAGTAGGCAGATTTGGTGTTGGCCACCACCAAACAATGTTAATAACGAAGGGAAATAGACAATACATGCAAAACCCCAATCATAAAAATACACAATACCTACGTTATTTCATGTCAACTACCCATGGTTCCCATAACCCCCAAGTTGTGGGTGCTTAGCTACTCATGGCTAAGATAAAACACACAAAAATGCAAGTAAAAGGCATAGTTGAGAATTTTACCAACTCCAACGAAAGTGAAGACACCCAAATTGCAAACCTACAAGCTTGATAAATTCCAAAGTGTGTAGCACATGATTTGCAATTCCCCGAAAATGGGTTTTCAAAGAGAAAATACTAATCTAAAACTAGAACCCAAAAAATATTCTTGAGAGAATATTTTAGAGCTTAAGAACAAGACAAAAAATTCACAAGTGTCAACTCTCCTAAAATGAAACGCTACTTAAACTATTTATAGTGTACAAGTTATAACCCTAAAAATAATGTTGAAAAGACAGTTGGTATTTGGGACGTCTCGCAGATACGACTCATAGGGCGGCCTACGAGTTGTAGTCGGTGTCTCGTATCAGGGTCTTAGCATTTTGGACCTCACTGTTACGACCTACTAGTACGAGTCATAGCTTGGACTATGACTCGTTTGCTAGTCTCGTAGCCTTGGTCTTCAGCTTCTTGGTCTGACATTTTGGCTCTTTAATTATTGCTACGATCCCACCTATACGAGTTGTCGTATGACATACAACTCGTAGGGTGGCCTCGTGGAGCGACCCTTACTTTGCAGATTGCTGAACTTTTGGTCTCTGTTTCCTACTACGACACATCTTACGACTCGTAGCTTGGGCTACGACTCGTAGGATGACTCATATTGCCTATGCTTCAGCAAAATCTGCAACTTTTCTTCCAAATCATGCCAACCTAACTTTTCTTCAATATCAACACAAAAACACATAAAAATTATAAAAATTCGCTTTAAGAACTCACAAAATCCCTTGTTTTAGGCATCAAATGTGTTGTATTTTGAAAGCATTCAACACCCTCAACTTAGAATTGTTGCTTGTCCTCAAGCGATGACTCGATCTACACAGAGAAAGAGAAATACATAACATCTATACTAATGCCATATATATCATTTCTCAGGTTAAGGTACCCCCTATCCTTTTCAAAATAGGATTTCAAGGCTATTCTCATGACAAGGACACAATCAGGTACCTGGAAATTCAACTGTGATAAGCTAAGGGCCATCAACATTCCACAATCACTAGTGCAGTCATATGATAATCAAGTATTGTAAATGCCTTCACTAGAAAGAAGTCTCATACACTCACTCAAAAGCATTTAGGATCAGGGACTGAGGAAACATTCTAACTCTCACAATTGAAATCCATGCACAATGATTGGCACCATATGCTTGCCCAATACTCATTTTTTGGCTTGGTGACAAAGTGGATTTGGATCATTTAGGACTTTAGAGCTTGTAACAAAGGTTCAGGGTGCTTTGGAATGGCATTTCAGGCATCTAGTGACTAAAAGCTATCCTTGAACCATGCTTACCGACACTTTTACCTTCACAATCCAATTTCACTAATTCCTCCCTTATTCCCCCATTTCAAGCTTTTTTTCGGCTTTACTTACACTTTTTCAGCTGTGCCTCAATTTCAAACTCATTTTGCACATCTTTTAAGATCAAGGCACTCTTTTGTTTCCTTTTCTTCACCCGACTCATGGTTAATCATTTTCTTTCTTCTCACCCAAACTAACCACCTCATTTTTTACTTTACCACAATAAGGGTCACCCTCAACTTAGGTTTTTATCCTAAGGTAAAGTATACAATATCCATACCTCAAACCAGGGCGACCAATGCAGCTACCCTCAACTTAGGCTTTTAGCCTCAATCAAGGTTCACATGTTCAAGGATAGATGAGGGCCAATAGTAGGGTATTTCATCAAATAAGGTTAAGTCAGCAAGGTTTCAAGAAAGAATGAGTGCATGAGAAGCTCAAACATTCGGAACAAGGGATTCACTAGATCATTTGGTAGGCAATTTAGGCAAAAGTTGACTTCCTATCAGAACAAGGGCCTAAGATCACTTCTAAATCAACTAAGTCACTTTACCAATCTTAGAGTATCAGGGCAAGTTCTGAGTCCATACATAATACATGAATGCATCAAAATAAGCTCAACACACATGGCTTGCACTCACAATCAAGTATAGACTCACGGGTCATGTTTCAAGCCTCAATCATTGCCAAACACTCAAAATGTACAAGTGCCTCACTAACCATAATCCAAAAAACAAATTTTTTTTGTTTTCTAGGGTACCCAATTTTTATCAAAACTTAAAGAACATTAAAGAACTATATATATGTCAATAAGTAACATTACTATGCATTCGCAATTTATCTACACATCCTAAAACATGCCAGTTCAACAAGAATTTAAACATCCATAAGGAAAAAGAAGCACGACAAGAAAACCTTGGGATCAAAAATAGGGAAAGTTATGGATCTGAGGCTACTGAGACTTCACCTTAATCCATAACTTTCACCACCCCACCAACAATAGAATACTTTGTCCTCAAAGTAGAAACACAAGCTAAAACAAGAATAAGAGAACTTAACGAGGATATATACATTCAAAACCAACAAACTTTAAAACAATATCCAAACCTAAATATAAAAACATTATCCAACAAAAAGAAACATTTAAAAACCAACAGAAAATTAATAATTGTCTGAAAATAGGAACAAAGTATCTAAATATCAAAGTAAGAGTTAGGGTCAAGAAATATAAAACATCTTAGTGCTCATGCATCAGTTTCTAGCTGGTCAACAAGGTCCAGTGTCTAGCTCTCTTCCTCGGTTGCCTGCTCCTCTCTCACCATCTGAACAACCACTAGCCATCGCGACTCCTCTAGCACCTCCTTAGGTATGGGCTCATCATCATCGGGTCTCAACCTCTTCAGGGTCGATTTTGGATCATCGTGCTCAAGGTGCCTCTTCCCACGGGTGTCCAGACGGTTGGAGAGCCAAAAAGGTATCATCACTCATCGAGGTCACCTCCGGGACTGGAGAAGGGGCTGCCAACAGCTGTACTAAGTCTGCAATTAACTTGGCCAACTGCTCAATCACGCACTAGTGTCGGCATGCCTAGCACCCTCGAGCCTCTTCTGCACTCTAGCCTCGAACGCATCAACTTGTGCATCAACAGACCGGACCCTATTATCAACTAGATCTCGGGTGTATGCCTTCATCCTCTCCTCAGCATCTCTGATGGTTTGATCAATCAAAGGTAGAACCTGAGCTGACAACCCATGGAGTCTGCCCTCTGCTACAGCCACTCTGTGTGATAAAGCCTGAAAAGCAATAGCAGAGAAAAGATGGTCAACCTGTTAAGCAATTGTTGCTGGTGTTGGAGTGTTAGTGGAGGGTGTAGACTCGATCTCCGCTGCCGGTGTAATATTTGCAGTAACCAAAGTAGTGCCCGTAGGAGTTGGAGCTGAAGCTGGAGCTGGAGCTAGAGCCGTAGGATCTACCGGGAAAGGCTCTGGGGTAGGAGGAGCTGGTCGTGGCAAGGCCACGGGTTCTCGTCAGCCTTTACCAGGATGGAATCCATAGTGCATGTAGCCTCCATGTTAGGGTCCTAGTGGGGGTAGATGGGAACACCTGTTGCACTACATAGTCAATGAATAAGAACTGGAAACGGCAGTGAGGTGTTCATCCGTGCTGCAACCTCATTGATCTGCTCCGATATATCCAGGCCCAATCAATAGAATAACCAGCTAGGATGCTGGTCAATAATATAGCCTATCAAGGGTGATCACATTATTCGCGAAAGTTGGTCTAATACGCCACCAGATAATTGACCACCAAAACTTGGCCTAGAATGATAAGTGTGACTTCACAATTGAGTCCGCATGGTTTGTGATCCATGTAGGCTCCACACCTAGATTGCAGATCTGACTCACTATCAATCATAACAACTTCATCCTGACCCCAATATCCTTCCTAGTACCCGCTCTTCTCATCTTATCAATCCGATATCATACTCAGCGGTCACCTGGGGTGCTCTATAGGTGCGCCCAAACTATACTCGGCAGATCATCTCCTCCAAGATAGCTAGATTCCTCCCCCCTATCTGGCACCACTTGTAGCCTCGGCTGATTGATTAGCTTCTTTTTTTTTTTGCAGCCCCCGGCGGAGGGTAGCAAGGTGTGCAGCATAGAACTGACGAACCACCAAAGGGGCATATCTGCCCAGTTGCTGCGTAGTCCAATGAACTCCTTGGTCGTATAATCCTGTTTCCAAGTAAGGTACTTTATCTAACCTCGTCGTGCTCAACCTCGATTCTTCGTGAAATTGCTGGACCGGCTTGCCATGCCCCTTATCTACTAGCCCCTGGCTGTAGATCTCTCTCATGCCCGCAACACACCATCTAGGTTCGACCGGGGGTTGAGACTGGCCCTCGTCCTGCTCAGGCCGAGAAGTGCTCTTGGACTCTTACTCGGAGCCGGAATATGTGGGAGTCATCTGAGGCAAACTGCTCCCCAAGTCATTTTTCTCCACTTCTTGTACCTCCTCTTCAGATTGGGAGGCACTGGTGACTTTCATTGGTACTCTGGTTAGGTTAGGGTGCCTATGCATCTCTTCAGTAGATTGCTCGTCCTTAGAGGGCTCCTCTCTTAGGCGATGGCTTGTAACAGAAGCAGCACCCCGTCATCCTCTTAAAGTCATTCTTTTTGCAAGCATGTTAAAGTATAAGTGCCAAGATGTTGTATGTCAACTAACGAGTAACAAATGAAATAACTACTTAGGAACATTACAAGGACTAAAGTAAAAA